>JAAAKQ030508782.1:0-19861 GCA_010016005.3 Zanna intricata | reverse complement strand
AGAAGTGTGGTTAATTGAAACCCAATCACTAAAGAACACCAGTATCCACGATCTAGTATTCAAATCCGTATAAAAATTTAAAGGTTAATTTTAATTTTTTGACCTACTTTTAATTTTTAAAATTTAGTGTTATTTATAAAGAAACTGACAATGAAGAAATTTCCTAAAACATATTATTGATTGAAAAATAAAGAACGAATTTTATACATACTCAGCAAGTAAAAAAAAAAAACTTTCTTCAAGATGAAGAAAGACATTTCCGTTTGATGATTCACAAAATCTACCTCATAAGATGTTATAATTCGTTTTTATTTAATTTAAATTATCTTAAATTAAAAAAAAAAGAAGAAAAATAGTTTTCTTCAAAAGGGCTTCGGAATACCCGCTCTCCGTTCGGAATGAAAGAAAACTTTTAAGGAACTGTTTTCAATTTATTTTTTCTTTTAGGGAGTGAAAAGGAAATTTTATCATATTGTAAATATGATCTTTTATATTATATCATATTACAAAAGGGTGTTTAATTTTTATCCTATTACGATAAATGTAATAAAAAATACTATTATAGAGAAATAAAAAAATTAAGGTACGTAAGAGAAGAGATTATTAAAGGTAATTTTATATTCTTATCGTCTTTGTAAGACTTCTTTTTTTGCTTAAACACTTTTATTTAATGAATTTTAAGGGCTTTTATCTTTTCTTAGAAAATATAAGATTTGAATTAAGAAGTCAATCAACGTTTGGATCTGAAAAACTCGATATATTTATTATGTATTCCGATATGAAATCTGGATGGAGAACTTACATCATATTGGAAAGAGATAGAATACAAAATCTAATGCTGATAATAACGCTAATATGCTGAATAACGCAAATCAGCTGATTTGCGATGACGAGTTCACCACTATACATACCATTTCGGTGGGCAGATAAAACAGCATTAATTCTGTAAAAGTGGCTATTTTAAAATTTTCTCCAGTCGTAGCTATGCTACGTTCGTCGCTAAAATTTAGCAGGTTTGAATTGTAATAGATTTTAAATTTTAAGACTAGCGTATGCATAATAAACTGGCAAATCAATCTATACGTAATACAGATACTGCACCTCTCTTTACAAGAATACTACTCTATTAGACGGTCTGAATAAAATCAGTACTGTGATGTTGTCTGAGTAAACAATTACTTTTATTAGTAATACATATACACAAGGTAATAAAAATCTTTTTTAGCAATTTGTAAATATGTATACATCAATCACTGTAAAATATCTTTATTATTATTATTTTAATCTGTAACCAATTACAGTTATAACAGTAATTGGTTATTACAACAATAACAGGAATAATACTGTTAATGTCTGTAATACTTTACACCTTTGATTTCATGTTTTGAAGCAATATTTGTCGAAAACTATTGCAAAATATCACAATTATTGTAAAGTGTTATGTACTGTGCTATATATATCACCAAATAGCGCCCAGTAATTTGAGAGTAGATAACTGACCACTTAATCATTATACATATGCTCTCACTTTCTAGTTTATCTACTTATCATTAATATCAATAGTAGCCTAGTTTATCACATTAATTAGTTGAACGTAGCCTTACCAACTGAAATTTATTTAATTGTGTAGTAGAAATCAGAATCATAATGCCAGAAGTCTTTTTCAACACATTCCAAAATGAGGGTAGTGTGTTAGAGTGTTTGTGAATATACAACGTGTGTGTGTGTGCGTGTGCGCACGCGCGTGTGTATATATTTTTTTATTTGTTTTGAATCAATAATTTATTTCTTTGTGTTGTACTTGTTGATTAATCTCAAAATACATTCTATCAACTATGTCTATGAGCTAGGTTAAAAACCAAAGGCAGATTATTTTTTCAGTTATATAATGGGAAAAGATTAAACAGTTGAAAAAAATTTATTTTTTGAAATTTTATTACAATTATGAAAATAGATTTATTTAATGATAGATGATAAAATACTCATATCAAACTCGCGCCTGCCTGGGTATATTAAGGATAATTTTTTACAGCTGAATTACGCGCCAAGTCCAACTTCTCTCAAGTCACATAATTTTAGTAATAATACTCCTAAAAACGCTGTGAATCTATTGTATTAAACCTTCAGAAATTTTAATCTGAATTCCAACAAGTTTTTACTTCTCGTAGGACTACAGCCAATCGTTAAAAAATGTCAGATTAGGACTTTCTAGAGGTCATTTGAAAGTTCCATCTCGTCAGATTTACTGATTACGTTATCAACCAATGATATTGTCCCTTAGAAGATCACAGTTACACTTTCTTCTGAACACACGTTGAACTGCAACAACAGATTCACATTTAGCTAACTGCAAAACACAAAAAGCTTATGGAGTTGTGCCATCTTTGCTAGAGACGTTGTCTAGCGGAAAAATAGGGACTCAATCTGTAGCCAAGCGTGCAACTGAAACTGTCATTTTTTTCTTTGATTCTAGCCCTAAATCATCACTATATACCTCTTGTAAAAAGTATTTTAACAAATTAAAACCAAAATTTCAAACAAATTATATTCTTTTTTGTACACTCTGTGTTTCAGTTTTGTATTTTTTTGGGTGGATTATTTTATTTATGTATCTGTACAGAAATTTATATAGTTTTGATCGAAAATCACAAATTAGTATTATTGACATTAGCAAACACGTAAATAGTTTATAACAAATGCGATCCCCTGCGTGAAGGGTGTACATTGCGCCCTCCAACCAGCACTAGGGTACATCAGTCACATTTCTAGTAGACCGAAAGGCCTTAAGCGGATAGATTGAAGGGGATTCGCGTGGGAAAAAAGACACAAATAACTTTCTAATCTCCCAAGGAATAACTCAAGAAAAGAATAACATTTCAAATTCTGATCTACAAAGAATTGAAAATAATATTCTTTCTCTATCTAATATCGCTATGGACAGTTACCAACAGGCATTTCTTCAAAATTTAATTTAATCATTAGAATGTAAGGTGACATGAGTTTAAAATTAAAATTGATAAAATTATGAGTCCAATTTTTTTCTCTTTTATAAACAATTAATACACCTTAAATATTGTTGAAGTCTCTGCATTGTACTTCGAAAAATTATATATATATATATTTTTTATATATATTTTCAATTTTATTTTTATATTTTCATAGTTTATTTACAATGGTTACATTTATGTTAACCTTAGGTAAATTGGATCACACTCGCAATCACATGATAAAGAGATTGCATGAAGCGAAACTTCTCAAAAGTTACACACTACTATTAGAAAGAACTTTTATGGCAAGCAGTACATACACTAAATAATTATGAAAAACATATAACATCTAAAAGCAGAGCAATAGAAAGAAAAATAAAAGCAGTGATAAATAGTAACGAATAAAAACGATGAAACAATGTGAAGAAAAAGCAAAAAATATGCAATAAATTTGAAAATAAAAGTCGAAGAGATAATGCACAATATTCACATCTGAAGTTACACTTAAGAACTATAAAGTCACTAAGATCCCGAACACGTAGCCGTTTTAATCTTCGAACGTCATCCCCGTTGTCTAGGAGGTTCTAAGCTAAGTGATTCACGTGGTTGTTACGTTGCAGTTCGTATTTAGTACTGAAACGGATATATTTCCTCTAGGATGTATCGTAAACCTAAATATTAATGTAAATAGGTAATGAAAAATATGTATCTATATGTGTAGCGAAAAAATTACCTTAATGAAAAGATGACGTAATGATATACATTAACCATTTAACAGAACACTGAATTCAATGTTAACATTTTCATATTTATTTCTTGTGGTAAGTAATAACATTTTATAATAGATTTAACATGCATGCATAACATTTTATCAGTTTTGATGAAACTTTGCTTGGTTAAATGTAATGTAAATAAATCTCGTTGAAATTAAAATTTGACTGTTTATTCCAGCAGTTCTTATTATATTGTATTCTGTCCGAAACTACTTACTTCGATTAGCTGCAGATATTCTCATTCTAGTTTGTATTAACGTTTCTTAGAAAGCGGGGAGCTATTTTCTCCCCGCCCGATTTTATTTTGCCCGAGAGAACAAAATAATATTAATCATCACATATTGCAACAATTTTGCAGCTTTGAACGAAGTTATTCAGTTGAATGTGTGATCGGTCGTAGAATCAATATATTATTTCTCTCACCGACCAAGTACGAGTACATTTACAGTTTATCTTTGTCGTGTTCATAGTCTTACTAAAATATTAAGATACTGTTATATTCTTGCAAACAATGATTCGGTAACTTCTGACACACGTGCTCCTTATTGTGTTTTCAGCAATTTACAAAATTGCAGATGTTAGTTTTTGAAGTTCCAAAAAAAAACATGGAAATTCTTGGCAATAAACTCACATAATGTAGGACTACTTTAAGCCATAATGTTGACTTTTAAATACATAACGGCTTTTAAATAAAAAGCATGTTTTTCAATTCTTCATGAATTGAACAAACAAAAATCCTTTATATGTAATCCAAACATCGGTTCTACATCCAACACAATATTCAACACTCCCACGGCAGTTTCTGAAGAAGTTTTATAGCTATTTTTTATTAAGATAAGTTTTTATAACTTTCACAATAAATAAAATATGTCGTTAATAGAAATGGGTGTAATTTGTAGAACATCAGTGACATTCACTACACAGTAACAGACTCATCCTGTATTCCCACTTCTAAATTCCTTTCCCCGGTCACTATAGGAACTAGAGGTTCCCCGGAACTAGAGGAGTGCCTCTAGTTACATTTCTCAGGTTCGTGGATGGTTACTGAAACCAGTAAGATTCCTATTTGCCCATCGTCCCAGTGTGGGAAAATTCGCACTGGCCTGAGTAAAAAAATACCGATTATTTGTTTCCAGATTCAGGTAGAGTAGTGGTAGTCCTTGAGACGGGGTGCACCTGTTGCTTCTATTTCCTCTCCAGTACTTCTCTATATACTCTGCAACCTTTGTAATTGGCACGGTGATCTGATTGACAGAATGCGCAAGTGGCTTATGTCCTTTCACAGAAAGTACTTATGTCCTTTCTTTGTCAATACGCAGTACTGTGCCCTTCTGCAGCGGTATGGTCCCTTACAGCTATATTTTGTATGGCCACACTGCTGACATCGAATACACTGTACTAGACCTGGGGATTTACTCGGAGTCACATCTCAAGTTAAAAAGTTACACCTCAGTTAGCGACATATTTCAACTTAAATATTTTCATTTTGTTTTCCTGAGGTTGAAGATTAATAAAAAACGTTAATGTCGGTTCTTTCGTCCCCTATGTCAGGCGTTAATAACACTATAGATTCTGTGCTCTTTAATAGTTTAAAGGGACAAAAATTGAAGCAAATAAAATTAATTGCTTGCTCTGTAGATGTTTTTGAACAATTTTAAAGGGGCTTCTCCACCTACTAATCTAAATTTAGTGATTTAATTGCTTAGGAAGCATCTTAAGGGAAAAATGCCAAAAGCCAAGAATAATTAAAAATATTTTTTACATTTTTGAGAAGAAATATCCACTAATTTATCTGAAAAAATTTCCCTCCTAACTAGAAATAACCAGATCAATTGAGATAATTGAATAATTGAGTTACTTACAGATCAAACTAAAGAAATATGACTGCAGTAATTTATTTATCTTGCTAATAAAAATTGCGAAACGTGTTATGTTAATAAATTATGTAATCCATTATATCTACTGACATGGAAAAACTAAAAAAATATTTAAAGACATAAACTCCAAGTAAAATGAAACGTCAAAAGTGTTAAATTATCATTTCAATGTAAAATTCAAATGTAACGCAATTTAAAAAGTAAGTAATTGATTTTTTACATAATACAAACAAAACTTTATGTTTATTATTTAAGAAATCAGTCCGAAGGCTGGTTTACTTATCATTAGTTCCATTATTAGCTATTATAAAAATTCAAGTGTAGATATACCAAATCTTGATTTTCTTTCCTCTCAGAAATATGTTTGTTTTTCTTGTGTGTGTACTGAATGTTGCATGTCATTAGTCGTACGCTGTAACGACTAACGATAACAACGCTGTATAACGATAACAACGACGAGACAATAATAGTAATAACCAAAACAGGAAAAAAATCCAGGCAGCGTCTGCCTCAGAGTGAGCGGCTGTCTGGTCAGCGTCTGTAATCCATGTTAGCATCGGCTGACAGTACCGACCTGGCTGACCAGTATCTAACTGGCAGTAGATATAAAACACATGGTAAACCCATGTAAATGGAGAACAACAATAAAGCCTCGGATAATATAAATGAACAAGGATATGGATGGGGTGGTCTCCGTTCATCCTATATGCGACAGTCTGGTTTCGTGGTCTCTGATGGTGTCACTAGCGTCGAGCCACGTAAAGTGACTACTACTGACCACTTGAAGAAAATGGCGCCGAACATGCCGGGCCCACTGCTAGTGCTTCACAGAAGCGGGAATACCGAGACAGCGCTTAAACTGGAAAGACGAAATGAACAAGCACTCATGCGCTGCTACTATACAATAATTAGATTCGAAAACATGACAGGGTACAGGATGCCACTATATCAGCGGTTCATAGATAAATTCCCACAATACGCAAATCAGACAGAACGAATTGCAGACCAAAAGCGGATCATTGAGAAAAACAACCGGATCCCAACATACACGCTGGAAAGAATAAAGAATGAAGTTAGAGTAACATTGTACCGAAGAAGTGAGCAAGATCAACCAATAGCACAAGAACCAGAAAGGCTGACATCATATTGTCGTCGATAGCACGAGCGGTAATGAAAACGCAATAAGTGATCGCAATACAAACGAAAATCAGGAGTCTCCACAAAATATATATATTTCTTTTTATTTGTTTAACCTCCGGAACCTCCGTTAAGGTATATCTTCAGAGAATGAGATGAATGAATTGTAGCGTGTGTGAAAAATGCCATGCCTGACCGAGATTAAAACCCGGGACCTCCGGATGAAAGGCAAAAATGCTACCACTCGCGTCACGGAGGCCGGCCCACAAAACATACTTACAGTTATAAATCAAAATGACTCCGTGAGAGAAGTAAGAGAAGAGTACTAAAGAGCCCCAATGAAATACGGTGACCTCAGCATTAAGTAATGGAAAAATTCCTCAGCATTAATACACATGGTAAATAAAGGAATCGAACATAAAATATCAGAGATAATAATCTAATAGAATAGGTAGAATCTAATAGAATAGGTTTTGAAGAAATAAACGACTCAATGTATGTTGCTGTTATTAGAAGCAACTCGCAAAAGAATATTAACAACGCCTAAAGTTAAAGAAGAAAAATGTTTAGCTCACTTTGGTAACAAAGACTTGAAGTGAAATAGAAAAGATACGAAAAGAAATCGGGAAATCAGAAGCGTACAGGCAAAGGTCAATCAAAGGATGAAACAAGGGGTTGAAAAAATTATTATCATGTACGAAGTTAAAAATAGAAATTATGCATTAGAAATGATAAAGAAAAAACTAATCGCTCTCACAACACGATTAAGACAACATAAGAAGTAAAACAGAACAAGAGAAGAAAATAAAAACAATATGAGAGGTCATTTTACCGAAAATTGTCTGAGGAGAATAACAACAAATCTGTACTACCAACCCAAAAACAAGTGGAAGAATTTTGGAAGAACATCTGATCGAGTAACTCAGAACATAACGATAACGCCGCCTGGATAAAAGCAGAAGATGAGAAATGGAAAAACATCGAAGCAATGAATTACAATAAGATCACATTCAGCGATGTAAGGGAAGCAGTTAAGCGCATTCAAAATTGGAATTCACCAGGATCGGATAAAGAGTATAACTTTTGGCTAAAAAAAGTTCGATGTAGCGCATCCAACCCAGCAGAGGCATATAATGATATAATTACATAATATTATAATATCACAAAAGACCTAGCTCAATGTAGATCGATAACATGCCTTCAGACTACATATAAATTATTGACACCAATTATTGCCAACAAAATATACCAGCACCTAAAAACCAACAAAGTTCTCCATCTGGAGTAAAAGGGATGTGCAAAAGCCGCTAGAGGAAGCAAGGAGTAAATATTCATATGCACGGTAAACACGCAACAAGCCCTATACACCAAATGGAATCTATGAATGGTCTATATATACTATAAAAAGGCATTCGATATTGTGCCGCACTCATGGCTGACGAAGATCTTAGAAACTTATCAAATTGATGAAAAACGTTTAAGTTCTTGAGGCTCGCAATGAGTGCTTGGAGCACGATAATATTCGCAAAAAGTGTGGCAATAAAAATATAAATAGAACCCATAAATGTAAGTAGGGGAATATTTTAAGGAGAATAAGATTGGAGCATAAAGCCATAAAGATAAACTTAAGAAAACGTACGAAGAGAGGTTAAAATTAATTTTAAGATCGGAACTTAACGGGAGAAATAAAGTAAAGACAGTGAACACAACATAAAATATGCAGTATCAGTACTCGCGTATGCATTAAGTATAACGAAATACAGAGTTGGAAGTTAATAAAACAGAGTTGGACGAGTTCAACAGACTCACCAGCAAAATATTTTACCAAGAAAAGTCGCACTACATCCTCGTACAATACTCGTCGAAAGAAATATTCACGCTCCCGAGAAAGGAAGGTAAAAGAGAAGTACTCGATATTAAAAATCTAAGTTTTGCAGCGAGGGCGTCTTGCGCCATCCTGTGTGAGTCAGTCAGTCACTTCAGTCCTTCGTAGTTATTGTTCCATGGGTAAGGATATCGAAGCTCTTACTGCTACGTGCGAGTCCTGGGATATCGGTATCGTGGGTCAGGCAGTACCTGATTTCCCGCCTGGAGGTTAAACAGAATAAGAAAAAGCTGTATAAGAATCAAGACAATACAGAAAGTCAGTTACTTTGACACAAGCAAAACTGAACTTTGCAGAATACCAAAGATTGCATCATACGCACAAGTTGCGGCCGCTCATTCAACTTCCTTTAAATCAAAGAATTTGCTCTCAGAATTAGTATCAGAATTGTCTTAAGAGTTGACTATCCAGAAAAAGCAGTCCTAAACCGACAACAATGAAAAGAGAAGCTTTTAAAGAAAAATATTCTGTGCAAACTCCAATGAGTTCTTGAAACAATTGGAAAAGAAAAGAAAATGAGATTAAAACATAGAAGGAAGGAGAATTAAAAGCAGAGCAAAAGCATTACAAGCAAACATGCAAATTGAGGAAATACACATTAAGGCATTTATGAAATTAAGCTTTTAGAAAAAGAGGGTTTTGAAGGCCAGCAATGGAGTGTCTGAAGGCATAGAGGCCTTTAATGAGAGAGTGAGCGTGCTCGACCTCTCATTTCACAGCTGGGGCAGCTGAAATAGCTGCTCCAAAAACTTTTGCAGGAAGTGCATCGAGTTTCGACTCTGTTGCACTGCTGATCGTACGGTTAGCAGTGCACAGTGCATCCGTCACCGTGCGAAGCCGGTGACGGAGCCGGTATTAGACCGCCTCCGACCGGTTTTGCAGTAAATCACAGAGGATCTTCACGAAAAATCCTCCATGAAGCAGAAAATCCACCTTCATTTACGGCGGAGGATCAGAACAATCCATCTGCGAGGCCTGTGTCACCTACAGTTCGCCTTTAGGAAGATGGGAAAAAGGAGCCAAAAAGGATGGCCTAAGGGTGAACCTAGGCGATAGTATTAAAGAATGAGGTAGTTTTCATTTTAAAATAAAAATATGATTTTTTAATATTCGTGTGACATTATTACAACATTTGAAGGTTTTGACAAAATTTCGTTGAAAATGGTTTGTGTTTTAAGAATTTTTAAAGTATAAGTTTTAACTGATTTTAATTAGCAAGGGTCCTTTAAACCTTGCCTTATAGTGTTTCTTTTGAAGTTTAAATATTCCATGACAAGTCTGTTTATTAGGTGATTTATTTTGACATAACGCTGGTGTTTTTATCGGTTCTTTTGATGTGGAAAGGGGCTAACAACCAAAGTACACTTAAAGCATAAAAAAATGATAATAAAAATAATATCGTAATAATAATATTTTAATAATTTATTTATTTATTTATTTAACAACAAAGCAGCAGAAACCATGATATTCTGGCTAATAAATACAAAAAAATAAATTTAATAACACAAAACAATAATAAATACAAACAAAAACAATTTTTAGATTTACAAGCAAAACAAAATTTCATAAATATTCACTAAAATAGTAATAGTAATAAAATTATCGTATTCTGTTGTTTAATATTTGTGCAGATAATCCCTTATTTTAGATTAAAATACCCTGCTACCATCAGCCAAAAAATCAAAAAATCAATTATATTCCAGAATTTATTCTATTGCCTTACATCTTTCGTGGGAATTCAAACAGTTGTAGCGAGAAGTAGGAAACATGAAAATTTTTTAAATCTCTTCTAGGAACTCGAAGCGTCACAACACTGTTTTGAGGGCCGAAACCATCTATATGATCATGTAGTTCATCCGGGTTAAAGAATATTCTTTTCGCAGAAAGTTTAGCAGTCTAAAGACGAGAACGAATTCCATTTGTTCCTAGATATTAAAAAGTGGGAAACCTTCACCTAAACCAAGACAAGAAACTGATATATTGATTAAAGATAAAAAAGAGATAATACCGCGAAGATGAAAAAGAAATATGAAAAAATTAAAAGATTTGATAAATTTAAATATCTTGGAGAATCGTTAACACAACTAGGAAAACAACTGTATCTCTAAAGGAAAATAGAAATAGCTTAATATATCTGTCAAAAGAATAAGCAAATATTATCCATCAGTACCAAGATAGACATTACAAACAACTGAGCATTATACACTACAGAATGTTTTCCACAAAACATTCCAAAAGATGGTTGAAAAGAAAGAAAGAAAAAGTACTGAGGAAGATTCCAGAACCAAGAAAACTGAAATAACATTCAAGAAGAGAAGGTTATTTAAAAGATAGTCACATTAAGAAATATATCAGTTAAGGAGCTAGCAGACTATTTTGAAAAAAAAAAGAAAATAAACTGGAGTATAGAAGTGAAGAAAGATGTAGGAAAGGAGAATACCAAAATTGAAGATGTAGAAAATAGTGATTAGAGAGAGAGAGAGATGTGATAAAAGGAATACAGGATTCTCGGCTGAAAAAACTATATTTTAATTTAAAATGGAATGAAGAAAGAAAGCACGAACACTTAGAATGAGAAAATATTGGAGAGAAACGAAAAATAAATAAATCGGAAGAAGAAATCGTAATTGCAGACTTACACATGAGATCACAGAACTAATTGAAAAATAAATAAATAAAATATAATAGAAAAAAATTCACAGAAAAGTATGAAATGCGTAAATTATGTAATATATTTTGCTTTTTTTAAATATGATTTTTTAATATTATTTTATTTTAATTTTTAAAAAGAAAGTTTAATTGAATGAGATGGATGTTATTTATTAATAATAGAGAATTTACAACTACAGTTTTGCGTAATATTTAACCGCAACCATGGTTCATTGGTTTTATATTCTAAAATATGTTTCTTGCGGTTGCTCTATTCCATAAATGCTACAAAAAAAAAAAAAATTACAACAAAAATCAATCAATGAAGGCGTGGTATTAATTTAATTTAATTACATTTTAATAAATGATGATGATGTTTAAAATAATTAAATATCCCATATTCTTTAATAACATTTCGGTATTAAATTAACATATCAAGAAAAGATTAAGATTATTGCCTGCTGCTTGTTTACAGTTTTTCTTAAACTAATTTATGAGTTTAAATTAATATAATAAAATAAAAATATTTACAGATTTTTAACTCACAATCTGAATCAGGTTGTACTTAAAGGGCGACATGTACAATGATATGATAAAGATCTGATTTTTTGCGCTACAACCTACGGTTATAGGCAATCCGGCATTAATCTCTAAGTTACTTTCGGTAACAGATTGACCATTCTCAAAAACAAATTGTCAAAAACAAAACAATTGTCTTATGCTAGTGTAATTGTTATTTTTATTTATTTTTTTTTTCTTGAAGTTTTAGGAGCATTGACTACTCAGATCATTAGCCCCTTCTACTCAAAAAAGAAGAAAAAAAGAAAAGGTAAACGCGTTACTTCTAAATCAAAGAAATTTTCCTAATATATTCCATAGTTATAATTAAATCTCTGCTCATTGTCTTTCAAATGCCTGCTACTTTACTTTCTAGGCTTTCCTTTTGGCCAGCCTTTCTTGGATTTTTTCTCCATTCGCCTTATAGCCTCTATTTCTGATGAGAGTGTTTCTGAGGCTTCAGACTCGTCATCATCCTCTCTCTCAGATGTGAGCGATGCTCTTCTATTAACATCAGACGAGATGTTAGGTTGTGAGGGTGGTAAACTTGGCAATCTCACTAATAGCCTATCTTATTTCAGCTTCCAGATCATAATAACCGGGCGGTTTATGTGCTCGCCCTTTCTGTAACAGTTCTTTGGGCTTTTGGAGGCTCTGTTGGTGTATGTACTGTAGCATCTACGTCCAAAGATTTCTCAACTCTTACTTCCACCTCCATTGGTCTACTACACTCAGTCTTTTTGTGCATTCTTGCCACACTCTCCTTCTCCGTGTGGCTGACCGTCGGAGCGATGAATTTGGGTTTTTCTGACGCTTTTGTATCTTTGTGCACATCACCGCTGCGTGTTTTGCAGCAGCGGGTTTTACTGCTACTTTCTGTTTTTTGATCTCAGTTATTGTTTCATCAATATCTGTCGCAGGGTAAGATTTTGGATCTCTAACTTTTTCCTTCTGTTGCCTCTGTTAAATCTTATTATCAATAATACTTCCAATAAAAGAGGTGAGGCTTGGATCAAAATCCACTAGTAATTGCTCTACGTCGACTTTAGGCGTCGAAGGGGCAGCAGCCACCTTCGCATAAGTAATCGCACTTACTTTGATAAAAGTGTAGAAATGAGAGAGAAAAAAAAATTTTGATAAACTTCAGTCGTTCAATATCATCTGGTTACCTATCCTGAGACAGATACCTCAATAATGCCGGCCTCCGTGGCGGAGTGGTAGCGTCTCGGCCTTTCATACCGGAGGTCCCGGGTTCGAATTCCGGTCAGGCATGGCATTTTCACACACGCTACACATCATTCATCTCCATCCTCCGATGTTATACTTAATTGTGGTTCCGGAGATTAAAAAAAAAAAACACCTCAAAATACCATCGTCTCCGTTATTTTATATTTTTTACTGAACTCTCAACTTTCTGATAGTTTTTTAAAATTTTTACATCATTTAACATTTTTTACATTTTTCTTTTTTTTAATTTTCTACAGATATTTCTAGAATTCTTTCATTGTCTGCTTTGTTCGTTCATCTTTCACGCAGATCCTCCTTTAATTTTTTTTATAATTCTCTCCTGCCTGTATTTCAAATTCTTTTTTTGTGTCCATATTTCGTATCATTTTTGAAAACAAGCCAATCATAATACTTTTATAGTGGTTTCTTTAAAAAAGATTTAATTTAATTAAAATTTAATTTTAATCCCATTTTATTACGTAAATGTGACAAAAATCTAAAAAAATAAAAATTACGAGCTGAGTAAATTTTGCTAGGATTCGATTACGGTATAATATTTTTAGTAAAAACTAAAAAAAGGGTTAAAATAATCATCGATTTGGATCCCGTACTACAGAAGGAATTAATTTTGAAAATAAATAAATAGAATAAAAAGTTGATAATGTGAAAATAGCGCTAAGTTAAATATTATAACAGGGAAAAAAATACAGAAAAAATTTAAATCAAAGATTAAAAATTTAAACGTCCATTTTTTTTTAGGAAGTTACATATATATATATATATATAACTGAGTATGAAAACAGAGTTTTTATATAAAAAATAAATGTACTGGAATCAAATATAGATTAAAAACTAGAAGGAAACTTTCAAAATACTTGTGTGAGACAACTATAAAATTTTAAGAGGTTAAAAATTGTAAAAGAAACATTCAGATTTTGACAGTAAAAATAATAATGCACTGTATACGACGGGAGTAATATTTTAAAATTCAAAACTTTACAGAGAAAAGAAAAGATCGGAGAAGACCGAATTAATGTAATGATAGATTATGAAAGAAAAGAAAATTATTTTGAAAAGATTTCTTATAGATCTTCCGGTTTTAAAATTTCGTAATAAATAAGATGTTTAAATTAAGAGATATTAAACAAGATACAATATTGATAAAAAGATTGAGATATTAAGTAAGATATGAAAATTAATTAAAAATTCACATGTGCTTAATAATGCATCAATAAGGTTGCTTAACTATTAAAAAAAAATTAAGCATATTAAAAAAAAAAAAAATGAAACTTAAATTATTCAAAAAGGAGGAAAATCTAAGAAATATTGATATTTTTCCATTAACTTGATGTTTCCAGATTTATTTTAGATGTGTAAATGGTTGTGATATTTATAAATTTTTCTATTATTTCAAGCTAAATATGAATAATCTAAAAGTAAATACAATATCCTTTTAATATTTGAAGGGGAATGAATCCTCTTCTAAGAATTATACCCATCTTATATTAACTGAAAAGATGAATGACAACGTAAGAAACAAAATTAAAACCTTTATTTTAATACGCTTAATAGTCTTTACGATCTAAGTATAAAAACTATTGTGTTCTTTATTTCAAGGAAATTATATTGATAATAATCATGTATATATCTTATAAACTGGAAAGTAAACAATGTAATTAATAATAACCCGCGTAAACAAAAAAAACTATATAAATAGTTTTTAATTTTTTAATTTCATATCAGGTAGAAACATTTTATAGTGGTAACCTAAAAAACTACTATTTTGTCTGCTGGTCATGTATAAAGTAAAGGACATCTCTGATTAATGTTTTTTTTCCGGATGACACTTCCGAATAAACATTTGTTTATCACTTCTATTCGTTGTACCTTGAATACTAACTTATAATATTACGTAAAAATTACTTTTTATTATAATTTAGGAAATGAGATATAAAGTGGGAGATATTTTTAGATATCTTATTTTATTTTACAAAAGCAGGTAATTTAAAATTACATTTAGGGTTGTTCAAAAGGTTTATGGAGATAACCCACATATAAGAGGATATTAACTAAAAACTTCGGTTATATTTTATAGTATTTCACCACGTTTCTAAATACGGTGTCCATAAAGTCTTTCCATGATTACAAAAATGTATTCAAAAAAAAAATATTTCAGTTACAACTCTGCGGTTTGTGGCAAAAAAAAAAATCAGATTTTTTTTTTACCATGTTAATAAACTTCAACATGTGCGCCTTTTGTTGTTCGTAGAATGTCCAACCGACAATCAATTTCACGCCATGTGGCGGTCAACATTTCTTCGGTAATACTAGCAACAGCTTCAGTTATTCTTCGTCCAAATGTGTCCAGATCAGGTACGGGTGTTGCATAAACTCTGTCCTGAACATAACACCAGAGGAAAACATCTAAGGGAGTACGTCTGGTTAACGAAGTGGCCAGGGAGTGGGACCTCGCGCCCAATCAATATGCTATGAAATGATTTATTCTGAAAATCTCGAACTAGTAATCCCCAATGTGGTGGTGCGTCATACTGCTGTAAAACCATCCAAGATTGCAAGTCATTTAGTTGAGATATAGCAAAGGATTACTGCATATCCAGATAAATGTTTGCTATTATTGATTGCTCAATGACAAAGAAGGGACCAGTAATTGTGTTGTGCATCAAACCGCACTACGCATTCACTTTAAGGACATCTTTATTTTTTCCCAGGTAAAGAACGGATTTTCTGAGTCCCATAAACATTATGTCTGTATATTTTTCCTGAGGTGTGGAAAATAACCACAGCTGAAAAACACACACGCTGCAAGTAGTCATTGTCGTTATAAATCCGTTGAAAAATTTTGGCCGCAAAGGTAACACGACGAGGGCTGTCAGCTGGCTGCAGATGTTGCAATATTTGAACTTATACGCTTGTAACCTTAGTTTCATGAGTAAAATTTTGTGTACTCTTGACCGGGATCACGACATGAACGACGGGCAGATTTGGAAGGGTTATGTCGAAATGATTGCTTCACATTCTCAAACTTCTTTTCTCTAACGGATGGCCGTTCTGTTGGCGGAAGGTCGACTACATGTCCACTCTACTTAAAAATCTGCATACCACGCAACGATACTCTTGCTATCAGGTGCTGGTCGTCCGTATTCCCCTCTAAAATTTCGCTGTATAGTAATCTGTGATTTCGACTCGCGATACTACAACACATATTACGCTTTCTCCTGAATTGACACCGTTCTATAAAAAAATTGATCACAGTGCCATCTACTCTGCCTCCCCCTGCAACAAACTAATATAAAAAAACTTGATAATTTATTTTTTATTTTGCAACAAACCGTATAGTTGAAATTGTAATAGTTTTCTTTTTTTATAATAAAATTAATTTTTTAGAAAACATGTTGCAAAAACATTAGTTAAAATCCCTCGATGATCAATCAGAAAGACTTCTATGAAAAACTCCATGTGAAATTTCCAACTTTCAACTATCAAACCGTCAAAATTTAAGAGAACTGACCAAAAAATTTGAAAAACTGGTGGCGATAGAGAAGATCCATGACCTAGATATAGTAGGTAGGTAGATATAGTTACACTTTAAAAAATAAACATATTTCTATGGATACCTCAATAAAAGAAACCTCAAGAGGCTTTCTGTATGCATTGGAATGCTCAGAACAAGTTTACAAAAGACTCTAAAGGAATTGAAGTTTATGTGTTATCGGAGAATATTACTTCTTCCAGTATCTTAACAGAAAGATGGGTTTTGCTAGGAATTTATTATTTGATGAGAGTCATTTCTTTCAGTGGTTTGGTTGGATGAAGCTTCAAATTGCTTCAAATCGAATAGGCTAGTAAACCGTTATACGGTCTTTTATAGTCAACCGTTAAACCATACTTGGTGATTCATGAAGGTGATTCATAACTTTACATGTTTTTATTCTCTATTATTTAACAATTTCTGTTCCTATATTTGCCAGAAAAAAGAAAAATCTAACTATGATTTTCAAACATGAACCTTGTCAATCAGATGTTTACAACACTAAGAAACAACTAAGTAGTCATCAACATTACCGTAATTTGCCGTTTTACGATTTATTTTGTTAAATCCGAATAAGTTGAAACGTTAAAAGTATCAGTTAAATTATTAAAGTTGATTTTATTAACCGGAATAAAACTTTAATTGAAAAAATATATAATTCAGTACTAAACTTTTTCACGGCTGCAGAAGAGCAGTTTCTATGATGTATGTTAAACATGCAATTAAAAAACGTGTTTTGTTTAACTGGTTTTTTTTAATAGTTATTTTAAAAACTAATTCACCCACCCGGTTTATGATAATATATTATACATATAATTTATCCTTATTTTTAAAAAACAAGTATTTTTTGCGAAGAGAATTTATGAGTCACTTGATAGAGAAAATTGAGTTTTTTACATTGTATTAAAAATTATTCTATTCTACCTGTATGTCATTGTTAAGGGTATTAATGACTGCCGTAATTATTAGCATAATTCACACATCTGAATTTTTTATAGATTCTTTAAAATTATTTTAAAATAGAATAGTCAAATAAATTTTTTTTCTGATTATCACATTTTAGTTTCATTATAAATCTATGTAAAATCGATTTCTCACATAAATCACCTATTTTTAGACAACAAATACAGGAAAAAAGTACATGATTTACGCGAGTTAATACGGTATTATAAATTTTTATTATTTGGTAAGAACTGTAGTTGTTAAATGATTAAAAAAAAACATTTTTTGACCTTTTTTTCGATAGTGCATGTTAAAGGTTTTTTTAAAAAAAAGAATCTGATGTGGACACCTTATGACTTCCTTGTACGCCTTTTCCCTTTTTCTTTTTCTGTTTAGCCTCCGGTACCACCATAAGATATTACTTTAGAAAATGAATGAGGATGATATGTATGAATGTAAATGAAGTCTAGTCTTGTACAGTCTCAGGTCGACCATTCCTGATATGTGTGGTTAATTGAAACTCCTATACGCCTGAAGATTTATATTTTTATGGATTTTATTTATATTTTTTTATAGATTTAAAAAAAAATATTATTAATGGATATTTTTTTGGATTTTTGTTTTTTTTTGTGGTGGGTTTTGTTTTTGTTTTTTTTAGCTGCATTAACCAAATTTTATTTGGCTATAATTCTGGAACTAATGAAAATAAGTACCACTTATATCGTTGGAAATCTCTCAGTGAGGGCTTATTAGTACAGTTAACAAAAATCCAAAACCCAAGTTTTTGGGATTTTAGTCTTTTTGGACTCCAAAATCCCAAGAAAAGTTACTGAAATATATATATATATATTTTATTATTATTGTTATTTACTGTAAAAAATTTTTCACAATCAGAGGTTAATGATTATTAATAAATCAATATATTTAAATTAAAAAATAGTAATATAAAGGGAGATGAAGTCTGATTCGAACCGATGAGCCCTTTGGATCCTTTGGGGTCTTAATCAGTTGTTCAAATTGTCAACTTCTACGGGTTTAACCAAATAATAAACATAACAATACCGTATTTATTCGCATAAATCACGTACTTTTTACTTCCTTGTACGAAGGAAAAGAAGTTTTGTGATCACGAAAAATTTTTGTGTTCAGATTTTAACGGAATCCCTTTTAGGATCCAAATATTTCATTAATTAAATTTTTACCAATGAAAATAAGTACTACTTGTGATACATCGTTGAAGAGCTCTTAATGAGGGCTTATTACTGCACTTAAGAAATTGTCCAGTTGTTAAGAAATTATTAACTGCAGTTAAGAAATCCCAATATTTTGGATTTTGGTTTTTGTTTTGGACACTTTTGGCCTAGTCGATTGCAATCAAAATGGAATGTGCACAATTAGATGTTACAACAATTCTAAACAAAATTTCAACATCTTACGGCTAATCGTTTTTGACTAATGTAAGATACATACACACATACGTACGTACGTGCCAGCGTCACGCCGAAACTAGTCAAAATGGATTCAGGGATGATCAAAAATGGATATTTCCGTTAAAATCTGAAAACAAAAATTTTTCGTGATCACAAAACTTCTTTTCTTTCGTACAAGGAAGTAAAAATTACGTGATTTATGCGAATAAATACGGTATTTTTATGTTTATTATTTGGTTAAACCCGTAGAAGTTGACAATTTGAACTGATAAAAGACCCCATTTTTTGGCCTATTTTCCGATAATGCATGATAAAGGTCTTTAAACTTCTTTAAAAGTTATTGTTTACATATTTTTTAAGAACAGTTTTGTCTGATGTTAAGTATTTTTATGACAACCGGTTTCATTTTCTTCAATTTTAAAATTATTAAAAAATTCTATTTCGGCAAAACAGGACATTCATAAAGGTAGAACATTTTTTTCCTGATATGTGTGTTTTAAGAATATAATTAGGATTCGTAATTAGTTTAAAATTTGTGAATTCTCTGTAATGTCAACAACGGAGTGAAAAATGGGTTGTGAAAGAAAGAAAGAATTTTCATTAAAACGGGAAATTATCTATGTTATTTATTAGAAAAGAGTCACTTTTTATTACTTATTATAGTCTAGAACAAAGTATAGTCCTGGTAATTTTCTGTGTAACTATTTTCCTGTGTAGTAATATAAAGGACTGTTTTCACTTCTAATAAAATAAAAATTCCATCTCTCTCTCTTTCTGTTTAGCCTCCGGAACTACCGTAAGGTATTACTTCAGAGGATGAATGAGGATGATGTGTATGAATGTGAA
>JAAAKQ030508749.1:0-19862 GCA_010016005.3 Zanna intricata | reverse complement strand
ACGAAGGGCTACTTATGCCTCGAAACGTTTTATGCGACCATTTATCAAGCTCCTGGAGCTGAACAGAAAAGCGTGAATGAAGGTAAATTAGCAGATAAATTTTCCGCTTGTTGAGCAAAGTACAGTATATACCACCATCTAAGTTATCATTGTCAAGTGGTTACCTCAGCCATACCTCTGCCCTGTTACCTCAGCCCATACATTTTACCACTCTGAATGCTGGGTATGATTTTCACAATACCTCTGAGGGTTTTCTTGGGATCAGTACCTACTATTATATTTTTTAACAGCCCCATATAATGTAAATAATCCTTCTTCAGTGAACAACGTTTTATTGCAATAAATAGTTCTTGCTGTTATTCTCGGTGTCAAGATTTCACTGAACTCAACCACCCTATCAAAATCATCAGTAAGTCTAATCATCATCAATAATAACTAACTGAATCTAGTACGGATGGTTTTTATGTTTTCTGTAAATATTTTTTGCAACGACCACCTACATAAATTATTATTTCGTGCACTCGTTCTTACCGATTGTTGATTATAAACAGAAACTTCTGCTAATAATTTTTTTTTCAATAACTTCATCTGTACTGGATCGGTCAGGCTTTTTATCGTCTGAAAAGCTACCGATACGTTTAGATTTTTCTATTAAATTTGTGAATGCGATCCGGGAAATTGGGTGATTATGATGCCGTGCATTAAATGCATCATTATGTTCCTTTGTACGTTATTATTTTTCTTTCTTGATTTAAGAAAAACCTTTTTTCACCGGAGTTTTTTTCGTAGATTATGATTTTCTAATTTATTTATAAAAACAAAACCAGGTTTCTAAGTCAGGTTAAACGTTTTAATCTAGATTAAGTTTTTTTTTAATTTTGATTTCATTAATCGTTTTTACCTTTTGTGTTTTTTTACCTTTGTAATTACTAATAAAAACTTTGTAAACTTACTAATATAAAAACACAAAACTTCAACCAAAAATAATATTAATGCAATTACAATTCAACATTTGTTAGTTATTTATCTCAAAATCAATAATGAATATACATTTAAAAAAATATAGTTTACCTGTTTTTCTTTATTGACAAGCTGTTGACGTCGCCAACTTAAGAAATAAAAATTACATTCTTAAATGTTTCTTTAAGAAATGAAATTTTAATGTTAAATAATGAGAAAATTAATTATAATAATTATTTAATACTTTTAAATTCAAAACTATAAATCAAAAAAGTGAGCTATACGTTCAATGAAGTAGATTCTCAATATAAGGAAGAATGCCGCAAACCGCATCTAGTTATCTCAATTATAAAAAAAGTTAGGAGGGAATATAATTTATTTTCCATCCACCCGGTATAATAAAAAATACATGTGAATAAAAAAAAAAACTGAAATTTTGGGTATTCAGAAACTTCGTAATATACACGTAGTATTATAAATTATGGTCAATTGTGGTAATATAAGGAATTTAAAATAACGGGATCAATTAGTTTTTTAGTATTAATAATTTATTTATAGAATGAAATATTAACACGCACAAATATTAGTGTGTTTTGTGTTTGTTTTAGAGTACATGATTTAAAATGTAACTTATTTTCATTTAATCAAGTTAAATGTGTAGTGAACATTTACTTAAAATATTACTAAATACTTTAATTATATATTTTACTCCTATAACTGTATAATTAATTGCAATTTATCAATATTTAATTTTATATAAGACAAGTGAAACACGAAACGTGTATAAAAAAGTAAAAGAAAAGTTTGCTACGCGTATTAAATCTTTCATCATTTATTAATACTATAAAATAAACTTTAATTAAAATAAAAATAAGTAATAAAATAATATTTAATTAAGCTGAAAATATTTAAGAAGCAGAAAAGTTTAATTTTATAAATCTCAGAATACTGAAATTTTAATGTGGCAAATAAATATTGTATATTATCTTTAGCTGTTCATCAATGAAATAATTTTCAATCGAAATCGACTTATATCTGTGTCAATAGATTTTGTATTTTCAGGTTTTAGAGTTCTTTGATTTTTTGAAAAGATTTGAGCAATAAGCAGTTTAAAAATTATTTTGAGATTCTGCTATGCGATTACTACAAAAACATATTTTCACATTTATTGTTTCTGATAATTTGGATGTGATGAACTAAAATTGGTGAAAACATTAAACAATGTCAGATAAATTATAGTTGTCGATTTAAATTATTAATTGATATTTTAATGGATTATTTTTCGTGCAAATATAAGACTTTACTAGTTACTCAGCTTCATATTTTCTTAGAGAAAAACAAAAGGATTCTGTCTCTTCTCCTGAACATCACAAGAAAATATGACTCTTTCTTTAATTAAATATCAAAGAAACGTATATATGAAAATTAGATTAAATGGGATCAGTCAACGCAAAAATAAAATTGTTTCTAATTCCCCTAATGGTCCACTATAAAATTTCACTACTCCGATTAATCTGTTTGATTATTTAATCTTTCTGAATAAAAATTCATATTTTTATATTAATTTATTTCGTAAACAAAACAACCTCTCTAAGAATTACCAAATTTAATATAAAAGTGTTCCATTGTTTAAAAATCTTTTAACAATAACCAACAGACTTCATCTGTATTCAGCTCCACATGCTTTCGTTCAAGTTGCTTACGGAAGATAAAAATAGGTATTTCAACGCGCCCTATAAGAAGACACCCTGTTAATAAGGAAGGATCTAATAGGGCGCAACGTGTCAATCCTGACAGCTTCCTGTAGTTCCTCACCCGGCTCCGTTGTAATTCCGTCCTACTTATATAATAAACGTTTTCAACTTCTTTCTCCATCATTTCGTGAATAAAAACGATCGATAATCAAAAGTAGAATAACAAAATGAATATACGCGGGGTCCCACTGACAGTCATCTATAAAACACCTTACATAAGACTTCAAAAAAGGGAATAAATTTCATCCCTCGCGCTTTTATTCAAGCAAGTACTAGTAAACCATATGTAAAATCAGCTTGCCTATTTCACGAGTAATTTAGAATATTTATTTTTGGTAAGTGGTTGTTAACCTTTTAGTTACTTAATAAACAGCAAAATCGTACAATTAAAAAAAACAATATGTACTTATGACATTTAACCATGATTTGTATATATAGATAGATAAAGTTGTATAAAAATATATTTATTTTGAAAAATACTAAATTATAGTAATTTTAGAAAACAAAATATTTTTTTGAGTACATATATTTATTTCAGTGCCTGGGTTTTCTTTTTGTTTGCTTTGTTTTTATAGTACACTCTGTAATTCATTAATATTATGAAAGTCTTGAATAGAGCTGCTTATTGGATGGAAAATTAGAAAACGATTTCAGTAACTATGGAAGTTGAAACATTTAATGAGCATTATAGCAATTTGAAAGAAAGTTTTAGAAGTAAGGTATAAGCAACGGGACACCACACTGATGATGCAGTATATCCATCCTCTCTATATTTTTTCTCCTTTTAGTAGTTGCTCTTTTTTAGATATAAAACGAATTTACTTCCAATAAGCAATTATGTATCTACCCTTTTCGTAGAATTAGTATGATTTAAAGAACTCATTGAAAACATGTAAATAACTTTTCTCTTTCTAATATGTATATAAATAGAATTGTACTTACCAAAATATTATGACCCTCTTGTGTAATCCAACTTCAACTTTAATATTAAGTAGTGCAGGTAATGAAAGGTTAATTTAAAACATAAACTAGGACATTTAAATAGAATAAAAACTATGTTTCACAAAAGCTCTTAACGTCAAAATAAATGTTTTATTTATTTTTTTTTGTGTCCGGAGGTATGCCATTTAAGCATGCCACTATGGGTGTGTCGGACTCGGACCCAGGCCGCTAATCGTCCCAGGCTAGCAACCAGGCTAACAGGTTCTGACAAGATGTTGTTAGGCATAATATAACCTGCCCCATACCGACTAAACCTCGCTCTCCGAAGAACTCATCCGTCCCGAGACCGGACCCGCAATTAAGCATTACTCAGTCTCGGGGGGAATGTTCCAATAGTTCACGGAAGCTCTCTTCTAGTCATTTTCCTACTAGGGATATGTAACAAAATAAAACAAAAGAAAAAAAAACAACCAAGCAACACATAAATCGAGATAATCCCTCGTAAACTCGTACACTCATGCTCAACTATAAAAACCTCCATACAAACTACACACATCCACTCCAATCTTTTCCTTTTTTTTTAGTTTGCAAATCTTCTTCTCTAAAAAAAAAATTATGAGCAGCCTTCATATTTACGATCCTCTAATAATCTGCATCCATTATTATCAACACAGATCTTTTCTTGGCCGAGAATGAATTTTTTCAAAGCCCGACAATATCTATATGAACGAGTACTCCGTAACCTTTTAGAAAATTAACAGAATTAGGTGATACTTAAATCTACTGATATGAGCGGTGTTGTATCTATCTTGTCATAATTCTACCTCTCATTTCCAACGATACTTTACTACTTAAACCGTATTAATTTTTAAAACAAAGATTCTTAGTGGTAGAGTTAACTAATATTTTCAGTGAGTTTTATAAATATCACCATAAGCTACCACCATGCAAATGTTCTCTGATATTTTATAATCATTAAAATATTCTATAAAATAAAATTAGTTCTTAAAAACGAAAACAAGTAGGAGAATCATTAAGAAAAAATTAACTCGTAAAGTCATAAAATAGAATAAAAATTTTATTTCTTAGATCTTTAATTGTGCTTTTCCTATTGGGTATCAAAATATCAAGAAGATTATTTTTAAGAAAACTCTTTAAATCATACGTAATGGTTCTAAGGAAAAATCAGTGATTTCCGTAGTTGAGCCTAAAACTGGAATTCCATTCACTCGTTATTTCCGAGCAAAGAAAGCACGGATAAGTTTGTCTTGTATGCAAGCAGTTTACAGAACATACGTATGTATTGCATACTTCAGTTTTCTAAAAAAAATGAAAGATATTACTTTCCGCTAATATTTCATTTGTTTCCGCTACTATTTCCCTTGTTAAAATAGTCCTAATAGATCATCATAAAAAATAAATAAAATAAAAATTTCAAAGTAACTCGTAATGCATTTTATGCCGTATACAGAGACAACGTGTTAAAAAAAAATTAACAAGGCAAGCCTTTTTTCCTAGCTATCTTGAACTTGGTGTCAAGCTAATTAACTAAAATAAACTATAAACGAATGGAGGATGCACATGCTTACTACCGCTCTTCCTGCTTTGCTATAACACGAGTGTAAATTTAGGTATGAGTACAGCCTAGGGAAGGGAGCAAGCGCAACTGAACCGCTTCCTGATCTAAAAATAATGGAATAAATTAAATAAAAACTTCAGAGAAAATGTTAAGGGCCTAACACTTTAACCTATTGATGTATATTTCATTTTCTATTGATGTATAGAAAATTAAAATTGGCTATTATAGTGTAAATAGGTGTTTCCTCGAATAGGCATTTTCTTCCTAGATAGTACATGAAATGACTGTCTTCTGCCAAGAAATAGGATTAAGGGAACCTTAAATACCAGTTAAAAATTCCTATTTTATACCATACGTAATGTTCCTGTTCATAAATTCAGTACCAAAATATTTTATTTTATTACGTTATGAATTTTAAAACTAATATTTTACTAACATACGTATTATTTACACATTATACCATTTTCATAACATAATTTCTAATTTTTTACAATTAACTTTCAAATACTTTATTCGCAAGAAAAGATAAAACAGGTAATAAGTCCAACGATGTTCCTTAATTTAAATTTTTTAAATACTCAACTGGACATTAAGAAATCTCTATAAATACATGAAAATTCCAAAATTGCAAGAGGTTTTAATGTTTCTTTTAGATATTTTTATTATCATAAATACTGCGTAGATAAAGGTATAAAATTAGAACTATTTTAAAACAACAATTTTTCGAAATGCAAGGAAATGTGCTTCTAGAAGATCTTTTCAGAGCTGTTAACGGTTCCTTCATCTGTGGATTTGAAAATCTACCTGCAATTCCACTAACGGAGAAGGGTTTGTAACTTCTAAACGTAAGTAAAAAATAATACATAGTCTATAATCCTAACTACAAGTTCTTCGAAACCAAGTCGTTAAGCTGGCAAACAGTTATAATCTTAGTTTACCGTAAAATTTTATCTTTATAGTAGATACTGTTTGCAAAGAATGCTTAAATATTTCTGTTAATTTTCAACTCAGACAGAACCGTAAAGTTTGGTTATTCTATTTAAGTATAAATCTTATTATAACTAAGTCAAAAGTTAATTTTAAGTAGAATTAGAAATGTTTAACAAGTTAAGGATCCATTTGGTTAATTTTTTCCTAAAATCTTAAAATTTTGAAAAATATTTCGTAGATAGAATAAATATTGCCCTAAAGATAATAACTCGAGAGAGTTATTATCTTAAGACAATAACTCTTAGAGAGTTATTTTCTCTCTTTATAACACTAGTTTTCTTTCTGCCAAATTTCTCACAAGTTTCCTAAAAACTGCTTAAACATTAAAATTCTGTTTATTACCTATTTCCTTAGATTATACTCTATAATAAAATTGGCGATTTTTTCTGTTTGTTTAATTTGTTGTTTAAAAATTTATTTTAAGTTAGATAGTTGATGGCAGCAAAGAAGAACAGTATATAAACTTTAAGAACAGTTTTCTAGGAACTTTTATTAACGTAAAATATACTATAACGAAAAAGTATCTTTAAAAGCATTCGTATATCAGCAAAGTTTATTTATCGAACATCTAGTAAGTTTTTCAGGAATTTTTAATAAAAAAATAATTCATAAAAATTAGTGGTATAATTCCAATTAATGTTTATTTAAATTTTTCTTAATGAAAACTTCAACACGATGGTAAATGAAGCTTTTCGTGTATATATTTCCGTACTTACTACTAGTTTCTTTGAATGTATATGCATGTTATTGGAAAGAGAACAAAAAATGATATTATTAATTCAACGTAATTTCATTTTATAAAACCTCCATTTTTGTAAAAATAAAATATATGTATTTAAAGGCTTACAAAAATTTGTACTTTTGTAACTTTTGCTATACATCATATTTAGGTTGTCCTACTCTCAGCCGTTACTCAAACTAAGGCTATTTAGTACTAAACAAAATAACTTGTTAATCTTATTTTTGTTTCAAAAATAATACTTTTTGTCTTTTTTTTTTTTTTACTTGAATTTTTGGTTTTTAAACCAAAATTTTATCTTCTTAATGCGGTGAAATACTTTTTATGAAAAAAATTAATGCATATTTCAGTAATTTGTGAAATTATTTTAACGTTCTTATGTCGTAGTTTACAGTCCTTGTTACGATTTTTTTTTCTCTATAAATATTTTTGTTTATTAGCGTTATTAGTCAAAAAAATTGTAATTAAACTTTACCTAGTTTGCAATATCGGTGCCCTACCGGAATTGGTTTATTAAAGGTGTTACGGGTAATTCGCATTGCATTTTTTTCAAATGGCTGGAGTTCTGATCCCCTTAAGTTGTGTGTTAAAATATCATAAATCCTTTTTCTATCTTCTCTAGTCAGTAAAACAGTTTTTTCTACTAGTTACATTTCTGAACTTGGCATTGGTAAGTCCAATATTGCTAGTGTTACATCACTGTAATACTTAAATTCATGAATGAATTTAAAAGTGGTAGTACTTTACTACTTTAAAAGTAGTAATCAGTAAAAGTAGTAATAGCAAATTCGTCATACACGTTGGCTTGTTCGTATAGTTAAAGTTAAAGATTGCTTATACTTTTAGATATAAGCACCAACTAACCAATTTGTTTAAAAGATGTCCCAGATTTGTCATCAATTTAGAATTTTGATGAATGATTATAGCTATTGAAATTATATTAGTGGATACAATATTACAAAAACAAGTATATATGTATATATATATTTTTTTTTGCATTTATATATTTTTATAAACACAACTAATGTATATATAATATATATATTTATTACATGCAAAGTGCATCACAACATTCCCAGGACTTTCATAACCTATTCTAGTCGTGAAAAAAAATTGGAAAAAATTCATATAAACATGTCCTAAATTACTTTGTTGAAGACGGCTAGTGAATGAATCTTCCTTGAGATCCAAGATCCTTGGATATTTTCAAGATCTCCTTTCGAAATGTTGAAAATTGTCTTCCACCTTTTCAGACTGTTGGCCTTATGCCTACCTCGTGCTCATTACATAAGTTGTTGACGGCATATCGAGAGAAAATTTGTCTTGTCGGTAAACATAAACAAAACATATTTATATTTAGTGGATTTGTAATCCACTATAACTTCTGGAAGAAAAACGCCAAGCGAAGCGGTCCGTTTCCTAGGTATAGATGCTGAACCGTCCGGCCTCGCGGCGGTGAGGGTAGTTTAGTCGGCATGGGGCAGGATATTAATGCCTAATAATAATAATAATGCCTAATGGCGGAGCCTGTTAGCTAGCCCGGAACGGAGAGGATCCCGGGTCCGAGCCGAACACAACCTCACGATGACCTCACATTTACGCACGGTGGCGTGCGTAAATGGCATACCTTTATCATCGAAAAAAAAAGATGCTGAATTATTTGTTTAGCGTATGATAAGGATAAAACTTGTTTTAAGTGTCCTCCAAATTATCGAATGCGAAACTCACGGTCCGCCTTGAAAAACGTAATTTACTGTCGTTTGGACAGCGCTGAACTATATCGATAATAATTTCATCAATAACAGCATCGTGTTTGACAGATCGTTTGTAGCTGGTATGATATTGTACGTAGCAATACTTAATTATTTGGGAGACCTACACAATCTAGGAGAGATGAAAAAAAAACTATTATGAATATTAAGTAGTGTTTACAGAAGATTGCGAAAAAGTCATGCTAATTTTTTTGGAATCCATAATCCTGCGATTCGAAAAATGTATTTCGTATTCTACTGCAGCAGCTGTAACATCACAATTACACATGCCCAAAATGAATACCATTTCAGCGTATTCCTCTGTTTTTAATAAGTACGACATTACTTCAATGGAGAACTGATCACGTTCAAACTAAAATTCACAGCAAAACTTCGCTAAAGATTGCACAAACTGATATATTTTCACTAAAAAATCTCGCTAATGACAGCACAATTCATAATACCCGTTATACTTAATGTACCTTATAGAATGATTTAAACACTAATACAGTATTGCGCATTGCTGATCGGCTGTTATTTTTTGGCCAACTTTGAAATAATAATCTTTCAAATAATTTATTGTATTTTTGACACTAAAAAATATTATATTTAAGTAATTTTTATTTATTTAGTTTTATTTTACAATGGTTGTAGTAATTTCCAGTTTTTTTTTTATTTTTAAATAGCAATTACTAACAATAAATTTTTTTTTACAAATCATCAAAAAAGACGACGTTTGGATTGCATCGATTTTTGTTTGCACTGAATACGTATATTTCCGACAAATGTAATAACGTACTTATTATTAAATAAAATTCGAATTTTTCTAACTTTTCTTTGTTTTATTCTACTTTTATCATTTGGTTCAAAACTAAATTCTCCACAAGTTTTTGTATATATTTTATGGATTATTATTATTCATTCAAGAAATTAATTGTACGTTGCGTTTTTTTAGCAAAATTTATGTTTTTCACCTCGGATTTCTCAAAAACTCTTGCATATACAGTTTTAAGACCTATTTTATTCATTTTTCAAATGAAAAAATATAATGGTAAAAGATATAAGAAAGCATTTATTTTGCTCTTTAAGTAAGACCTAAAAATTTCAATACCTCATTTTACCGGGATTGCTGAAATCGAAGCGAAATCTTTCACTAGCTGTAACCTGCAAACGAAGTATTTTAGAACATATGATTATCAGAACTTTTTCCATTATTTTCGCTAGTAAAATATCTTATGAATGTCCAGAGAGAACTTCGTGATACGTTTTGTATGTATTATTAATTTTTTATACATTCATTACGTATACTTTACATTACGCATACATAACTTAATTTATTTACTTATCCTCTGAGATAAATACAATAATCACTATTAGGTACAGTACAAAACAGTACCGTAATTACTTTTATAAGTACAGTCAGCACTATAAGAATAAATATTTTTCTTTCTACTTAATTAAGTTGCTATATGTCTATTTATGCCAAGCATTTTTTTTTTTTTTTTTTTTTTTTTTGTTAATTAATAGCCTGTAGTAGTTTTAGGAAGCTTATTGAATTATTTTGCCTTTAGTTAAATCTTGAGCTAAATTTCACTAGAAAAGTTTTGTGAGAACGCTTACTCCTATTTGAAGACAGCACTGACGCACTGATGTGGAAGAAAGCAGGTCTACCTACGGCTGCTATACACTTGTAATGCAGGTACATTTGTAATGTAATGTAATGTAATTTACACTTGTAATGCAGGTTATGCCTTCAAATACCTATACACCAAAAATAGTTTGCGCATCATTATTTTCTTTTTTAAATATTTCATTATACATAGACACAATTGTTTCTTTTTGTTATAATTTTTTCTTAAGATGTTGTTTTTTTTATTATATTAATAATTTTAATTATTTCGATTTATAAAAGAAGTACTAGACTGCGTGACCATACATTACTAAGGAATCCAGGGTCAGTGAATTTGCTTCTATAGTGAAATATACTGGATAAAAATAATAAATATTTTATCAAATAAAATAGATAGCTGAGGATGTACGGGGGGGATATATATTGAAGCAAGGAGATAAACACAAAATGGAGATTATATGAAAAGTACATACAATAATATATAGTGGCGTAATGGTAACATCTGCCTTTAAAGTCTAAGATTCTAGGTTCGAGTTTCGGTCAGGCTCGGGGATTTATCGTATGCAACAAAATTCACGTATCATAAAGTGATTATAGTTATCTGGACTATGACTTCGTCCTAGTTAAGTAATATATCAATTATAGAAAGTAACTTACCTGAAAACTTAAGTTAAATTATTTCAATTAATAATGGATGTATAAGGTTCATTTAAATATTTAAATGAACATTTGAATATTTAAATGTCTATTCAAATTATATCTCACTGGCAGGCGGTTATCGTCAGCAATCCGATATGAAATTTTTACCTAATCTTTGTAAAATTGATCTTGATTTGAAAAACCTCTCTTTCTAAATTTCCAAGAATTGTTGATTCCCTGCTACGCGGCTGAAGAATGAAATAAATTTAAAAAATTATTTTGTGTAATTTTGTGATAAATAAAATTAAATTTAAGCTTTAATGAGGTTATAAAAAAAAAAATCAGTTTTAAATGAATGACATTGCCGACCTACGTGGAAACGAACATAGAGAAAAGATTAAATATAACTTGAGATTTTAGATTGGTTATCTCGTTAATTTAAAATATTCTAACTTTTTTTTATGTATATGGAAAATATTTGCAGAAGAGCTATTTTAGCAGACAGACAATAAATATTTAATACAAATTCAAAAAGGTATGTTGCGCAATCAGCAGTTTAATTAGAAATAAAAGGTAACTCAAGTGAATATAAAGGATTCAGCACCGTTAATAGTTTATTAAAGAAAAGCACTTGGTAGTGCTTACTACTACAGAATTTGGTGCTGATATTACTTAGTTATACCTATGTTGCTGGGCAAACTGCTTGTAACAAAACTCGCAAATATATAAGATAAAGTACCCAAGGGAAGAACATTTCATTAGTATCAAATGATTCTCCTCACCCCTGCTATCGACCCTTTTCAACTCTCCTCACTTACATCCACTCTAAATCTAGTCCGAATAAAAAGTAAGGAAAATTGTATTGTCCTATTAAGAGGTTTTTCTATGGTTCCTTCGAGGAACTTGTGCGAAAATCCAATTTGACATTGTTACAGTAGTAGTTTGTTGATATCCACACCCATACGCACATACAGTACGTATTTTCGTCCTGCCATAAAGTTGTTAACGAAGCAACAATTTCTGCATGACTAAAGATTTTTTTTAATCGCTATTGTCTTTAAATTTTGTACGAAATTAATTAAATATAAGGATCATTTTGATAAAATACATTAATTATAAATAATTTAATTATTTTAAGGTGGTATGAAACGCATAAAAATATATTGTAATTATGAATATTATACGATTTATCAAATATTTCCTTTTGCAGAAATATTCTGTAATACGAGAAAAAATATGAAGTCTTGTTTACTTATCTTGTTAATATGAAAATATATTAATTTAAAAAAAATAATAGTAATAATAAATAAATTACTAACAATGCTATTTAAAAAATAAATATATTTTGCCCAGAATGAAATGATGTTTTTTTTTTTTGTGTAATATTGAATCTGATAGGGTTACTAAATAATCTCCATCAGATTGTGCTTAGTGCTTGAATATAGTAAACCGTCTAATAAATGTAAATTCCCAACCAAACCTTTACCTCCAATAAATGCAGAGTATACACTTTTATACATGCTGTATGTTGTACACTTATACAACTATACGTACTATTATACGTTGGATAATTTATGGAACAATTACAATTGTAAACATAAGTACTGTATTTATAATTACGAGTACATCCAATATAATTATTGTTTTATCTGTAATCATAAAACGGAATATTAAAAATATCAGTACTGAAAGTATTTAGGTATACAAAATAAGTTTCAAAAATCTTCGCTAATAAATGCCTTTAGAAAATAGTTTTGAGTAAGTGTTTAAGAGTTTATCCTCAAAATAAAACAGTTGTAGTACTACTTAAACATAGAAGTTAATAGTGTTTTACTTAATAGTGTCTTTCTTTAATTAACTAGTACTTAATAAAATTTATTAAGAAATAAATGATCTATAAGTGAGAAAAAAGAAATATTTTACATGACTTTCTGAATGGAATTGTACTATCTTGTATTTTAAATTTGATTTTTCAAGTGATTTTAACAATATAACTGAATTTCAGAAGATAGATATTCATTTTAAGTCACCATCTGATAGTGTAATCATTTAGATAATCAACTCATCAAGATGAGTTCGAAGATATAAAATCGCTACCAAAGATAATACGTATAATTGATATTTTTTATTATTATTCGCAAATCGCAAATCAGCTGATTTCGAAGTCGAGAATTCTAAGGTTCAAATCCTAGTAAAGGTTTTTTCTGTATGGATTTGAATACTAAATCGTGGATACCGGTGTTCTTTGGTGGTTGGGTTTCAATTAACCACACTTCTCAGGAGTGGTCGACTCTCAGATTGTACAAGACTACACTTCATTTACATTCATACATATCATCCTCATTCATTCTGTGAAGTAATACCTTACAGTAGATCTGGAGGCTAAACAGAAAACGAAAGAACTGTGGTGCTTATCGAGTATAAACGAAACTTTCAGGTCTTTCTACTTCAATATAATACTAATAATATTATTTAAAGTAGAGTTGCAGTTCATAAAACTTATAATACGCATTTTTAATGAGACAACATCAATTTCTTAACATGATTTCTTACGAAAAGGAATTTGCCGCTATTCCAAAAATATCTACTGAGATCACATTATTAGAAGTTGATATTAACATTGAATCGGTTAAACTTCCTCCGATTTGATGATCCAACGTAATAGAATAAGATAGAAATAATTTATAGAGAATTTTCATAGATCTGTTTGATTATAATTTAAATATTTTTTTCTAGTAGATTTTATGTTTACTTAAAATTTTAAGCTTATTTGTTTACTAAAAACATATCACATATGCGAAAGGCATAGGAAGGGTTAATAATTTTTAACAATTGTCAATTGTTAAAACAATTTTTGTAATTTTTCATTTATCGTGAGAAAGTGCAAGCCGTATTAATTTTAATGTATTTCTTTTTAACTATCCGTTATAATAATACGAGTAATAAGATATTTTATTAGGAGATAAAAGATAGAAAAAAGTTCTTTTGTGAAAAATTTCAAGGCGTTATTGATTACTATGGTCTCCTTCAATTACATTACTTTAACAGCTAAGATTATTTTTTCGTATTGTTTTTTAATATTAAATTCTAATCAATAAAATATTAAAGATAAAATAATTAAGGAAGATTAACATTTTATTACAAATAAATAAAGCAATTAAATTTGTGAAGTGACGCACTGCAGTATCTCGTTGTTTGCTAATTTTCTAGTCTCTGTTTGCACAACCCCTTCAGCTCTTTCACTTCATCTCGTTCGCTTTGAAAGGGTTGCATCATTACTAACGGCCGAACAATTTAGCCGAGTTTCTTCTTATATTCCGCGTCTTCTTTTTACTAAGCAATCAGTATTACCACTTCAATCCCAAGAACGGTCTTGTTCAATCTAAAAATATAATGGACTAAGAAAAGGAAGTAAAAAATTACTGTCTTGTTTAATTTTCTCTGAAGTACTTACTTCTAAAGACGCGAAAAATTAATTTACACTCTAGTTCTAGCAAATCCTTTTCCCTTTCACAACAAAAATATTCATCTGTATAAAATTATAAGCGTTGGAATTAATAATAAAACCAATTTATTTATATTAAAAGCATTTTGCTAAAAATGTTTTATTAATCTTAAATATGGGGGGAGGGAAAAATGCTACAAAATATACTTTATAGTTAAAACCATTCTCATCTGAGAGCTTTTTATTTACAAGGACTGCGGTGTCATTTTCAGAAGCGACATTGGTCTCACTTAAGACTAATTACTTTTTTCAATTTAACCTTTTACATATCTGTTATGATAATTATGCCTTTTAATATTTTTTGGTTCTTAATTTTATATTCATAGATTTGAAAAAGTATACATTATTCTGACTGCTTTCCACCTTTACTCTCACAAAAATGAGGATCTAATGTAATCCAATAGATAAGGCTCTAATTTCCCTGAATATGCGATTACCTATCTAGGGAGTAAATGCAATAGGATGTGATGTGATAAACGTTTACTAGTTAACAAAATTTTATTAAGTTTTATAAACCTTAGCCCGGTAGCAACACATTAGAACACAAAGAGCAGTTGTTACTCTTTAGAATCAATACATATATAAAAAATATTTGGATCCATCTCCATTTTTTCAAAAATCAAATCAAACCAGAGGGGTGATAAATTAAACTGAGATTTCGGTTAACAGTTATGTGAAACGATATATTATTTCAAAAAATGTATTAATATACCGGTTTATCTTTAATTAGTATCTAATGGAACTATTTTTAATTATTATATTTAATGAACTTTTTTTTTCGTCACATGTCTGATTTGATGTTTTCTTCGATTCCTCTCTATTCTGCGCCAGATTCATGCACATCCTTTATATCCTTAATTAACTGTGTCATATCATTTAATACACTCTACACTTATGTAAACCGAATTCACTGATATCCTCTACATGAATATTTTGCCATAGGTTAGTATATATACCATATGGGTTGGTAGAACAAGACTGATCAGTCAACCAATCTAATTTTTAATATTTTTGTGCAAGTTTACACTTCAAAAGCATTTATTCTTTCGTTTTCTGGCTTCCTTATCAAAATTTCAATGCAATATAGAAACGGTCTACAAATTTCTTTTTCTTTTAAATTCTTAAATCTGCGTCTGATTTATATCTGTGTAAAAATTTTCTTATCTTTTGACATACTTTTTTTTTCGAGAGCTATTTTAATTTATCTAACCTTAGTAATCTTTTCAAATAAATTAAAAAAAAAATCAAATTCTGGTAATATATGTTTTCCTAGTGCAATATTTAACTTTCTTAATTACATAATTATTCTTCTCTCTGTTATATTTCAATGTATTTGTTTCATTTTTGCTTATTTTAAAATCTAATTTCTTTCCCAGTATCACGTATTTATTCTAAATCATCCATTATTTATTTAAAATAATAATATTATTATTAAGTTTTAACATTTTGATTTTTACTGTTGAATTGTTACTCTACTAACAATATTGATGTCAGTAGCTTTCCCTGCTTCTTCATAAATTAAAAATAAAGGGCTCAAGCTACATCTTTGTCATATATATTTTGACTCTAGGAAAATTATAGGGCCTTTCTTTGCTTTCTATTTAAAAAAAAAAGTAACAATTGTATTAATAAATCATCTTTCTGTATATTTCAGCCCAATTTGTCGTAAAATCTTAAACATTTTATTTCATCTTCTGAAACAAAATGCTTGTAAATTGTCTAGGGAATCTCACTCTTCTTCCTACTTTCTGAATTATTTTGATTTTTTATACTACTTCTCATTAATAGATGTTTTTAATAAAATAAAATTTATATTTATATATTTCATCTTTCAATTTTTGTCTAGTATTCCACAAGTTACATTAACTAACAACACTTTGACACTTCCAAACTTGTACTGTACTGTACAGTAATTTTAATCTGAACGTACTTCTCCAGGAAAAAGTCTTTTCTGAAATCATTTTCAATTTATTTTTTTCCTCTAGCATTTCATAGCGTAACATTTTTTCTCTATATAATTGAGTTCCCCTGATGAGTTAAAACAGTATATATAACACATTTGTACTACAGAAAGGGATAACTACTTTTACACTGAGCCAGTCTTTGTTGAGGCTGAGATGCATTTAAGGCATCTAAAGCATAAGAACCTCTGTGGCGCGAGTGGTAGCGTCTCGGCCTTTCATCTGTAGGTCCCATGTTCGAATCCCGGTCAGGCATGGCATTTTCATACGCGCTACAAATCATTCATCTCCATCCTTTGAAGAAATACCTAACGGTGATCCCGGAGGTTAAAAAAAAAAAAAATAAAAAAAAATAAGAAGTCAGAGTTGTCTTCTCTGAAAGTTGTGATATTCACTATACAGTTAGTTCCTATGATGAATAAAATAAACATGTCATTTTAGGTCTGAATTTTACCTGCATGTCAACGGAATTATTAAATCGATGTGTAATACGTACGTTTGACTTAGTGAAGTAGGCAACCATTGCACTTCCCACTTTTTCTAATAAATATGGCAGGTAATGCTTCTTATTCTTAAGAATGACAATATACTTTTTAAAACTGATTTTTCATTAACATCAGGTCACCTACAACCATTACGATACAACCATACGATTATGGTATTTAACATATATAGAGCTTGTTGCAAACCACAATAATTTTCATGAGAAGGTGATTGACGGTAACAGAAGGAAGAAAGAACAAAGGAGGATAAGTGGCGTGGGATGTCCTACGCTACGTAAGAACATTGATCTGAACTGTTACAAAATGAAATCATAATGTTTCAATTCCTGATAACTCATAATCGCTAATATTAAATTCACAATCTTCACTTAAATCACTATCGTCGATATCGCAATTTACGTTAATAACGTCTTTTTCAATGGCATTGTCAATTAACGGTTCCTGAGGCAATAAGATATTTCTATTTTATTCACACGGTGGTTCCTTGATTTCCATTCTGCATTCGTAATTAAATTTGCTCGTTCATTAATTATTGCAACAGCATCATTTAATTTAAAATTAACATTTTTTTTGCGGCCTATCTAAAACGTCCCAAATTTTTCACACGGATTTAATTACAGAGAATAAGTAGGCAATTTAATAAAACACTGTGACCTTTCTCGACTAAAACTTAATCGCCATAAACTGTACAGTTCTGGTTTCATCATTGTACTCGTAAATGACACGTTATTTTCTATAAGCTAATCTATCGTGTCTGCTTTTCGCGTGTGCGAAATCGGAGCGCGATTCTGATGCAGGTTATAGTACGAACATTATCAATGACGATGACAGAAGGAAGATTAGGAATTAATTGGTGGTTTACCTACCACTCGTAATTAACATAGTTCATATCATCATGGTAATCTCCTGCTTTGGTACTACATTTAAATATAACAAGCGCGTTCTTGATAAAATCATTTTCGGAACCGGCATGGACAATCCAAACTCGCTTTTCTTTTAGAAACTCGACCAGCAAGGTTACATTCAGAGCCATCACTCCTCGATATTGGTTTGTTATGATAATGTGCATAGGATACATCCATTTAAAATATAGGTGTATTTTGGTTACAATACTCTTTAATAGCTCTTAACTAACGTAGCCTCAGTTCACAATTTTTTAATTTTTCTACCAAAATTATTCCACTATCTATAGTTTTTTTTCCATTTGAACCTCATGCCTTTTACAATGCGCCATAAAGGTCAAAGAGACTTCCTTCAAAATTTAATTTCTCTTTACGAGTGATAGTATTGAAGAATAATGGGTAATCTCACCTTTATCAATGTGGGAATTATAAATCGTTTCCCCAACAACAGTTTTACCACAGACGTTTTAGTTTTTTTAGTGCTAATTTTTAAGAGTACTAAAAGCCTATGTCGGGATTACTTTTTGCTTCGTTTAAAATCTTTTGAACATTTTTGAGTGAAATACCCTTTGCTTGAGCGAAACGTTTCCGAACTTTTTTAAGAAGGTTCGGTCCAGGTTATACCTCATTTGTCATAAAGTTTAAAACATTAAATACAGCTTCTCTCGTCTGGCAATGGATAAGTTCTGGGCCCTCAATTTTTTTCTTATATACCCCACTACTTTTACCTTCCATGATAATAAAGTGGAATTATAATATTATCCTACGTTAAACTATCCTACGTAATCTAAAGAAATAGAATATGTTAACAGAAAATCTAAAAATTAAAAAAAAAAATTATAACAAAAAAATAATTTTCATATGAAAACACAAGATGAATAATATAATATAATTCAGAAAAATAATATAATACATCACACACGCGCAGTAACAAAAACATTACGGAAGCGAAGAAGTAATTGAACATTCCCTCCACCGCTAAACATGTGTTGTCTCTATGGAAGCGCTTCAAGGACAAATTTATTGTAGATTCCAACAAGCTCTACGAGTATCTGTATTTGAAGAATGAATATAATATATATACTCATACATTTTTCAATGATACTCATATGATTTTTAACCTTAAGTTTTGATAATTTGGCTCCATTTTTTGAATTTTATTTCTTATTTTTCTGTACGCTTCATCTTCCTACATAATTTCATTTTTTACACTATCAGCCAGTCGTCGTTCATTTCTTCTTCAGCCAAACTTCCTTTACTTTTTAAACTTTTTATTAATTTCATTTCATTTCATACATGTGTACATAATTTTCTGTCCACATCGTTTTCTAAATTTTTATACTTTGATTGTTTCAAGAATCAGTTTTAATATGCACTTTACCAAGGTTTTACCGTTTACAGCTTTTTGTATTCCATTGTTTTCTAGGGAATCTTTTTTTTTTCGGAATTCAGAGACTAAACTGATAGTTTATTTCAATTTAAATCCATTCTGTTTTAGTTTGTCCAAATCCCGTTTAAATATTATAAAATTTTTCTTTATTTTATCATTATTAAATTGAATGTGATAAAAATATAAAAGAGAACACTCAAAAACTGTTTAAAAAAATGATGAATATTGATTTTTAAACAATCATCAAGATTGTAGATAGGGAAATTGGGAAAAATTATTTTTATATTTTATTCATTTTTGTTAATTTTCATGTATCTACAGATGATTATTTAACAATTGAACTTCTTATCTACTTTCGGATTTTAATTCCCCTGGATCTATACATGATGATTGTTTAACAGTTGTAATAACATATAACTTTTTTTAGAGTATTTGAGTGTTTTCACTTTACAATTATATTTCAATAAAATCAACACTATTTTTTTTTCTGCTGATTATTATACTTTTTTTTTTTTGTCTTCAGTCATTTGACTGGTTTGGTGCAGCTCTCCAAGATTCCCTATCCAGTGCCAGTCGTTTCATTTCGTTATACTTCCTACATCCTACATCCCTAACAA
>JAAAKQ030508738.1:0-19867 GCA_010016005.3 Zanna intricata | reverse complement strand
CTCTTTCCTTGTCTGTGATATTAGTAGTAAGTTTTAGATTGTGTTAGTTTTAAGTTTTAAATTGTACCTGATTTGTGGTATTAGTTAAAGTTTTAGTCTACGTGTTTAATTTTTTAACATTTTAACCTTCTATTTACTGTTTTATTAGATGTAAGTTTTAGTGATTAATTTTGTTTATTTTTATGTATTAATTTTAATTTAACTTTTAATCCGGGCGATAATAACGTCTAACTTTGTTCGCCCAAAAAAAAAAAAAAAAATGATACATATATGCAATAATGCCTATTAAATTACAAATACTCATTTTTAAAAACTTAAAATTTTATTTCACTAATAACTTATAATTTTTTGTTATATTTGTTTTATTATTGTATTTATTAAATTATGATTTATTGTAGAAATGTTTTTACAATCACGGGTTAATAAATAAATATTTTAAAATTTTTAAAAAGTTACAAAAAATAAATAAAAAAAGGTTAAAAAAAAGTTAAAAAAATAAAAGTCTGATTTGAACCTGTGTACCTTCGCTTGTAAGATCCAAATATTTAATTTATTAAAATTTCATTTGGCTATAAATCTGGAACTAATGAAAGTAGGTACCACTTATGACATACCATTGAAAAACTCTCCAATGGAGGGTTTATTATTGCAACTAAAAAGAAGTCAATTTTGGTTCAGCCTATTGCAAGCAAAAGGGGAGATGCACAACTAGATGTTACAACAGTTCTAAATCCAAAATTTCTGTATTCTACAGCTAATAATTTTTGAGTTATGCGAGATACGTACATGCAAACGTACGAACGTATGCACAAACGTCACAATGAAACTAATCAAAATGGATTCAGGAATGGTCCAAATGGATATTTCTGTTGAAATCTGAAAAGCGAAATTTTTGGGGATCATAATACTTCCTTTATTTCATACAATTAAGTAAAAAATCTGACAACAAAATTGAAATACTTTCCTGGTAATGTTTATTTATTCTTATGTAATGGAGTAATAATGAAGCATGAAGAAGTAACCTGAGATTTCTTTTTTGGTTTAACAGGTAATTTATGATGAAGTTTTACTGCAAAATTATCATTACATTTTAAATAATAAAAAAAAATAAATGTTTAAATACAAAAATTCTGAATTTTTTAAATTTTTTCTGCTCTGCCATCTCAAAAATTACCTTCCAATATAATTGTTTTTTATTGATCTTCGTATAGTATGATAAACAGAAGAAAAAAAAAACTGAAAAATGTACAACCAATCAGAAGTTACCTAAGATTTATTTTTTGGTGGAGGGGGTTGAATTATGATAACGTTTTATTGTAATATTATTATTATTATTAAAAGTTTACTATTTAGACCTTAAAAAACGTTAATATTTAAAGTTTAAGTAAAACAAAAAATGTTTTTAAATTAAAAGAATCAATATTTTTAAACTCTGATCGGCTCTCCCCCTCGGTAGTTAAAATTAATGTGTAATCTTAATTACTCTTTATCTTATAATAATACTTGCAAATTTCCTTTTTTAGTTAAATAGATGTTCTTTTGGATATAAGTTAATTTATGATATGAAAGTAGTAAAACGTTCCCTAATGCCTATTGATCCATTGCAGTAAAAAAAAATAATTATGGAATTTTTATGTTTAATGAAATTTATATGGAATTTATCATTAATCATTTTAGATTTTAGGATACCATCTACTAACTTCAGTTAAAAATTTCTTCAACTTCACTCAAATCTAACTTCAATTAGAGAATGGTAGATTTTTTAATGAAAAATGAATTACTGTGAAATTACAAACAGAAAACGAGAAATTATGTTTTTGTAATAAATATTTAATTTTAAACTTCATCTGATAAGTAAAAACACGTAAAATTACCAGTATCAACGAACTTCATAGCTGTACTGGTCGAAGTTTTTAAAACTAAATTAACGTGTAAGCTGAGGATGGACTGCTGAATCGGTAATTGGCATCTTGTTAAGTACGAGGTCCTGGCACCGTACACTATCTCCTTCATCGTACTAAAATGGGCCCCCCAAAGTCGCTGTGCAGTATGTTAGAACTATATGGTGTATTCTGTTCTTTTGGAGTTCGGTTGGTTGCCCTGTGCGTACGTTGGGCGTTGCTAAATAATAAACCAAGACATCAGTTGTTAAGTTGTGATTGAACGTACTTCTTTTTGTTTCGTTTATCGGAAAAAAATAGTTGCAAGAAACATAATGGTTTTTTCGGTAGAAGAACGCATTGTTATCGTTGACCACTTCTTTCGTGAAGGTGTCAATATACTAATTAAGTGAGTCACAAGATTTCTGAAAAGTTTCCAAATACTCCTGTTCCTCACCACAGGGCAGTTCGAACTCTTATCGAAAACTTTCTGGCAACAGGCTCTACTGGAAGAGGTCTTCCACTTCGATCAGCGAAGTTTGATCGACTTCCACTTCCACTTCGATCAGCGAAGTTTGATCACCTAAACCTAAACGAAAGAAGCTGCTTAATGTTTAGAATGGCCGAAAGTCTATCAAAGTCAATGCATAAGTTAGCACAGAAGCAAGATATCGGACTTGCTACCACACGTAAAGTTGTAAGAAAAGAACTGAAACTTTTTCTCTACAAAGTGTGTTCAAGAACGGAGACCTACAGATCATGCCAAAAGACTAAATCATTGACAGTGGTTTAAACGTTTTATCGACCGGAAATCGTAGGTATCCTCAATCGTAGGTATCCACATTTTTTATAGATGAAGCGTGGTTTCATTCGGGAGGGTACGACTGTGATCGACAATTAACCTCCGTCAGTTACATTTACAATCTTCATACGAAGCAAAAATTGGGGTCTGGGGTCAGTGTGAGTAGAATGCACTTTATGGGTTCAATATTTTTTGAAAAATACGGTTAATAGTGATCGTTAATGTGCTGTTTTAACAAACTTCATTAGATAGTTAACAAAAGTGGAAATAAATTACCGTTAGTTCCAACAAGATGGCGCCACAGCGCACACAACTTACAGTCAATGCCTTTTTTACAAAATGTCTGTGAACAAATCATTTCGAGGTTTTTGTGGCCTGCACGATTACCCAATCTGACTTCCCAGATTACTATTTACGGGGAGCAGCGAAAAAGCACAGTGCATCGCAACAGACCATGCACGATTGACAAATTGAAAACCGCAATAGCGGCATGTACGAGAGATTCCAATACATCAGTTGGTTAGAGTGTAAAACACATTGAAACGTGCTCAGTATTATCCTGATGTTGGAGGTCATTTCCAACACCTTTTATAAACTATTCAAGTTATTGTTATATCCGTTTCTATAAAATAATAAAATAAAAGTACAAATTAAGAAAGTTTTGTCATTACACTCCCATAATTCTACAGCACAGCAATTTTCCGAACTCATTCTGTTAGCAGTGTCACTATTACTTATGCCTCATGTAGAACTGTAGTTTAATTTTTTAATAGTTTTTATTTAGCCTAAATCTATATATATAAATTTTTAAAAATTCTAAATAGATTTGAATTTAAACCAGAATTAGATAGCATGTTATTCAAAATTAATTTTTTTCTTACATCAATGAATAAGCTTTCTAAACATTCACAAGTAATACGATATTGGCCAACATAAAATTGTTGAGCAGTAATGTATTACTCCTAATTGAGTATAAATACTCAGATTTTAATGTACTATTCCGCAGTCATGCACTGCATGTTCTAATGAATGGTTATCTGCGGTACGGAGGGGTCTTCAGCTTCCCGTGAGTGGTTATTGGTAGTTCCATCAAAGATTGTCTTTTCTTATCACTTATTCTCTTTCCTTAAGATTTTTACCGTTTTTGGTTAGCTAGGGGATCTGCAGAAGCAACACATCCTGAGTGTGTTTCCCAAGAGAGGGCATTGCCTGTGGACCAACTGAACCAGAGACTCTGTTTACTTCCCTGTGGCTTCACAATAAGTCTGTTGGCCTTATTTTCTATGGAATAAAATTCATCTTCCTGGTTCTAATTGAATTAAAAATTTGAAGTAAGTAGAATTTAAATATCTCATAAGTAATGTTTTTGATATTTTAACACGGCTCCTTTCCACTTTTGGAGCACTATTTTTTGATTTAATAGCACGGATAGATTTTTACAGTCGTTTTCATAGTATATGGATAATTGAAAATTAAATTTCAAGCGAATTTCGGTAGAATTGTTTTTCAGACTTACTGGAGGTTACTTTTTAGGTAATACATAAGGATAATACTTAAAGAATGCCCAAAACTTCAGAAAACTGTAGAGTCTTCCGTGGTAATAGACAACAGGCGATATAAAAAATTAGAAAATCAGTATAAGTAAATAAATAATTTAATTAGCTTTACAAATCAGATTTTCATAACATTCGATTATTATTTATCTTATTACAATAGATCTATTGATAAAATACCATGAATGTTTACGTGTAACTAACGTCATGTACCGTTAAGAATTGATTAAAAATTTTACGCCTCGTTTCAGTTCATTATATTAATTTTTGATTTTTAATTTATTTTTTATAAAACTGATTCTAATTAGTAACACTTACTTACATTTATATATTTTACATCCTAACACAAAAGATAGTGCACTACTAAATATGATATTCAAAAATAGGAATAACTTCTAAGAAAATACTTGACTGGTTAGCAATCTGTTTAAAATTTTACTTCTTAATTTACAGGTCCTAATTTATAATAATAAATGCTATAACGAAACACCAGTAACGCTGTCGTTATGAAGTAGTTTACAATAATTTCATTATTCTTGTAATTCTACCATAATTAACTTTTCATAAAATTGTGAAAAAAATTTATTTCAGAGAACACGTATATAAGAGACCTAAACTGGACATAAAAAAGAGTTTTAGAGATTTAGATATTATTAAAAATAGAAAAATCCGAAAATGGCAGAAAAATGAGTATAGCGGGTTTGAGTAACGGATTCCTACCAATTATTATGAAAGTAGTAGAAAACATAATAATTGGAGGAATCCAGAAAGGGACTAAAAGAAACCCTTTTAATAGTAACAGGTTTGTCTAACAATCTTCTTTTGTTATACTGCCCGCTCACACACCTAAACGCAAGTTTCTACTGTGAGAAAAGTCACCGGACCAGGTTTGGAATGCATGGGAACGAAAGCCTCGGTTTATTGTTCTCATGCTTCGAGTTGGGTCCGGTCCGGCAGGTTAAGGGGATAGAAGTATAAATACCCATTTAAAAGTCAGTTCTTGTGAGATGTGAGTCTGCAAGACGTTATGATGTCAGTTCCGCGGGGAAAGGCTGCGAGATGTGAGTTGTGTGAGTTCGGCGGAGTTCTGCGAATCAGTTCAGCAAAACGTTATGACGTCAGTCCAGCAAGGAAAGTATGCGAAACGAGAATGCAAGACGACAGTTAGCGAGAGCATTCCGGAGGAAGGACAGATGAAGAAGAGAATTTCAAGTGTGAATTAAGTGACGGCACGAGAAATTCCAGTAAACTAGAAATACTATCGTAACACTAAAATTGAAACAATAATATACTAAATTTCATTCATAAACTGTTAGGGTAGTTTTATTCGTGGACAGCAAAGGTATTTGTAGTGAACTTTATAATTGTATTATCTAGTGTACTATTGTTTGTTAATACAAGACTAGTGGTTAAATGTGTTAAGACTAGAAATTACGCTATAGCTTTTGTTAATGGATCAGACTTCGTGTTTTTTTATCTACCTGAAATAAATCCTGATAATTAAACCCAATTACCAGAAATTTTATAAATTAGTTCAAGCACTTTTGGAACGTAATTATTCCATCATCAGGAACTCAAAAATATGTTTTTTTTTTTACTTTTATGAAAACTAAAACTTCATAATATGTGTAAAATGTTTATGTAAATTATATAACGGTGGTCGTTATAACTTATGTCGACTTATGCCTTGTCATTGTAATTGTAATAATGCCTACTAAATTACATATACACATTTTATTATAATTAAAATAATTATTTTGTATATAATTATACATATCATTAATTAAAATTTTATTTGGTTGTAACTCTGGGACCAATGAAAATAAGTACCACTTATGACATATCATTGAAAATCTCTCAATGAGATCTTATTACTACAGTTAAGAAAAAGTAATAAATCCAAATTTTTTTTTTTGATTTTGGGCTTTTTTGGATACTTTTGGTTCAGTTAATTGCAATCAAAAGGGCAGGTGCGCAACTAGATGTTACAACAGACCTAATCCAAAATTTCAATATTCTACAACTAATCGTTTTTGAGTTATGCGAGATACGTTCGTATACATACGTACGCCGAAACTTGTCATAATGGATTCAGGGATGGTAAAAATGGATATCTTCATTGAGATTTGAAAACCGAAATTTTTCGCTATTACAATACTTCCTTTTACTTCGTACAAGACAGTAAAAATTCGAAGAGAAAAGATTATGGAGTTAGAAAAAAATTGTTATTTAGGAGTAGAATGACTAAAGATGGACAACGTAGGAGCAATATAAAATGCCGAGTAGCATAGGCAAAAGGAATTTCTAGTCAGAAATATAATCTGCTTACATCAAAAATTAATTTATATGTCAGGAAAACATTTTTGAAAGTTTTCCTGCGTTTTTTAAATGCTTGGAGCGTAGTTTTATACGGAAGTGAAACTTGGTCGATCGGAGTACCGAGAAGAAAAGATAAGAATCTTTTGAAATGTGGTGCTATAGGAGAATATTAAAAATCAGATGGGTGGATAAAGTGAAAAATGAAGGGGCTGTTGCCGAAAATTGATGAAGAAAGAAGAATTTTGAAAATATAGTGAAAAAAAGAGACTGACTTATAGGCCACATATTTAGGCATCGTGGAATAGTCGCTTTGATATCAGAGAGAAATATTGTGCAGTAGATGGGAAATATTGTGCAGGCAGGCAACGTTTGGAATTTGTAAAAGAAGTTGTTAGGGATGTAGGATGTAGAGTTTATACCGAAATGAAGCGACTAACACTAGATAGGGAATCATTGAGAGCTGCATCAAACCAGTGAAGTGATTGAAGACAAAAACTAAACAGTAAGAAGCAATCGATTTTACACGGTTAATAGTTCAGTATTTGATATTTTGAAGACATTTATGCTTTTGGTCTGAAATATTTTGCTAGTTGCAATCCAGTAATTATAATTTAATTTAATGTGTGTTAAAATCAAATAAATTAAATAATTCGGGTTAAACTTTAAGCTTTAAGCAAACATTGGGAAATTTAAGTAACAAACTTGTTTCTGAAATTTATTAATTAATTACTTGATTTTAAAATTGATTATAACCTAATTTTAAAAAAAAATATGACCAATTGTAGAAAATATAAAATAAATTGTATTTTAGTAATTTATGATCCATTTTAAAATGTAACTGAATTTTTTAAAGCAAATTGGGGCTGAACCTTTGTAGGAGTCTGTAACGTCAATGTGTTGTAATTTATAAACTGTTTCTCATTTACAAAGACTAGTAGGGTAGAAGTAATTATGACAAATATTATTCTATAATAATTGTAATTATATTTGCTAAGGATAATTATTTAGAAAAATTACGCGCATTCAAAAGTCAATAGTACTAGAGTAGATTAAAATAATGATGTTTTGTCTAAATAATTAGTTTAGTCCATAAATAATGCTTTGCTGTCAAACCCTTAAATAATAATTTACAGAAGGTTTTCAAAATGACGACCTTCCACTTCTATGCACTTGTCAATACGTTTAACCAAGTTCCTGGCTACTCTTATTTGCTGTACGCTGTCTATTTCCTGGATGGATTGGTAATGTTTGTCTTCAATTCCTGCAGAGTATGTGGATAGGTCCTATAAATAATTTCTTCTAAGTATCCCCTATAGAAAGAACTCTGGACTAGTCAGACAAGGAATCTTGATGGCCATAATCCTCTAGAAATGATTCTTCCACCGAAAAAATCCTATACCATCTCTGTAGTAGAGCGAGCTGTATGGTAAGTGACGTTATCCAATTGAAACTAGCAGTCTCGATCATTCTCTTGCAGTAAGGTTATTAACTGTTGGATAATTTCTTGGTAGACGATAGCATCCAAAGTTTTTTGAAAAAAAAAAGAAAAAAAACACAAGGGTACTTTTATTCATCCCTTTGAAACCGCACGCCAACGCCTATATTTTTAGGGTGTAGGAGAGATTCAAAGAAAATGTACGGATTTTCAGTTCAGTAGTTCTGTCTATTAACATATCCATCAAAGTGAAATCATGGTTCAACTGTGAAAACCACTTGATCTAAAATAGCCACCTTTTTTTTGTTTGTTTATTAATAATTAATCCATTGTATATGTCAAGATTATCGACTTTTGAATGCTCGTCATCTTTCTAAATACTTGATCTAGATTTGATCAAGTATTTGATCTAAATACTTGATTTCCTTGTTAACTTGTAAATAATGTATTCATTTTTTGAATTTTATGAGGCATGAATATATTTCAGCTAACGAATTTCTCCTAAATAAGTGTGAATAAGTAGCCATGGTACCCGAAAAATTCATCCTGATCCTCAGTTTTATTTTTGAAGAAATATCATTATCGTTATTCATTCAAATTCTCTAAAAACATCTAACTGGAATTTTTGTGAGACAAAACTATAAATAAATGCGTATTATAGTTGTAACATAAAACTAGGACGAAGTCTCTTTATTAATGTGTTTCCTAATGTTAAAATTACTGTAGCAAATAATATCATTTCTTACTTGGAATTCCCTTTCCACTTTTTCATCCACTCTCTCTCTCTCTCTCCGTCTCTCTTTCTAGAACTAAACTGTAATAATATATTTCATATAACTACAATAAACATTATAGAACTTTTTCTATTATAATATTATTAAAAATAATATACAAAATTGTAATGTAAAAATACAAGAAAGATTTTTTTATCTTGGCAAAACATTTAAAAGTTTGGCAAAGGATTATGTTTATTGTTAAGTTAACAGGATAATATGATACTAAAAACACAGTAATGCTTTAATTTTTGGCTTCAATACAAGGCTAAGTTACAAATATTATATTTTTATTCTAATAATTTAAGTGTATACTGTCCTGTAATTTTAAACGTATCTTATATTTCTTCTTTTTTTTTTACATTAATTGGTTCCCGACTTACAAAAATTTAGAAGATAAAAAGAATTAAAATTTGTGAGGCAGGATATACTGATTAAACAGTTTAAACTGTTCAATGAAAACAACACTAATTGTTTTGATTCTCAGAGAAAAAAATAAAGAAAAAATTTATTACTTTTTGTAATCGACCGGTTATATATTAGACGAGACACCGACAGTTTTTTTAAAAATTTTGATTAAACAATCTTCTGAAGAAGAGTGGTATAAACTTCAAAGATCAAGCTATTTTTTTTATCAAAGCCGTTTGGGATTCATATCTCTCTCTCTACATCTTAGCATAAGAAGGTAACCTTATACTAGTTTGTGCTATTATCCACAATTAAAAAAAAAAACGTATTTTTATTTTTTCTAAATGTAGGAATATCGCAGTTTGTGATAGATAGTATTGATAACAAATTAAACAAAAAGAATTAATAATTTTATAAAAACTTCTTAACATAAATAAATTTGTATGAATTTTCTTTCTAGTTTTTGTTTCGTTTCGGCGACTATGGACAGTGCTAAATATCATTTTTTGATTTTCTTCTGCTTCTTCTTTACCCAGAAACTTTCATTTTTCAGAAAAGAATTATTTTTACCTCTTCTCTGACAATGTGTTTTTCCTTTTTCTTTTTTCGATCTCTTTTTTTTTTTAGTAGGTTTCTCTGTCTACAGTAGTGTTAGTACCTTTTTGATATTATGTACATGTAGATCTTTTTATATCCCATTTCAACAATTAGTCTATGTTTTTTTGTTATTTTATAGTTAGTAATAACTTGTTTTAAATCCTTTTTAAATATGAATTTAATATTAAAACATATTTTTACAACATTTTATTAAGTAGCTTAAAAAATATGTTTTTAATTAATGTTATGATAAAAAAAAAAGTTGAAACAAATTTTAATATATCTTCATCCCGACTCCATTGCGTTGTTTTGAATGTCAGAAATTTGGTCACATAGCAGCGCGATGCATAAGAAAACAAATCTGTGTTTGTGGTGAGCCATTGTATCTTAATGAACCGTACAGAGATCTTCTATCTGTGTCAATTTTCATGGGCACCGCTCTACGATATCGCAAACCTATCTGATTTACAAAGAAGAAACGGTAACCCAAAATTTGAAGACCATACAAAAGATCAGCTACTTCTAGCCAGGTAAATCAGGCTTAGTAGATCGTCGAAGTTTGCATCTTATGTTCAGGTTGCGCGGCTCATGCAACTTTCTTTAAATCAAAAACATAATTTCTAAACTGGCACCAGCTCTAGCGAACATATCATCAATGACAAATTAAAAAGTCGACCAATAAGAGAAATTAGTCCAAGCCGACACAGAAAGAAGCAGATGTCACTAAAAATAGATTGTTATACAAACGAAGAACAATCCTTCGACCAGTCAAAAGGTAAAGGAAAGTGAAGATAAACCGCAGAAGAAGTCTGAATATAATGCACAGACGGGAAAAGTTGAATTAGAGAATATCTCCATTCAGGAATCAGCAAAAAAGTCGACGTAAAGATAGTTGAAAAAGAGACAGGACATGCATCCATGGAGCCCCCCAAAGGTTGAAGGGGTCTAAAAGAGAGGACGAACTCTTCAGCAGCCCCAAACATTTTAGCAATGAGTGCGTCAAACTTCGACACTGATGCGAGCTTTACGTACTATCTATGTCGGTATCATCTGATGACGACAGCATGACATCCTCTGTGATATACTGCATGACACTCCGTGACTTACTAGAATCTTCTGAGCTGAGGATCAGAAGATTCTATCTCCAAAGCCTCAGACTCCTTGGAAACAGAGTAGGAAGCAGACAAGAGGATGGAGAAAAAAAGAAGAAAGGATGGCTTAAAGATAAACTTAGACGGTGATTGATGGTATAATTGAAGCTTTTTGACGAATTTTCATTAAGGATGAGTTTTTAAGAATTGTGGGATTATTTCACCCATTTTGACAGATATGATAACATTTCTTTGAAATGGAAGTGTATTTTTAAGTGGCAAGGGCCCGTTGTAGTACAAGGTTTTTATAAAAATTATTATAACTCCCCATATATATTGAAGTCCACAAAGTAAATTTACAACTAATTAAAGTGATAAACATTGTTAAATTTTTATGTTAAAAATATTTAATAATGGTATTTTGTTAATATTATTTCATTTGTATGTTAATGGTATTTAAATAATTCAGTCTTTCTTGTGTGTAATCAGCTTTCGAACTTGCCAGAAGCTTATAGAGAGTACTAGAAAAAGCGGGGTTGTATCTTTCTTTGTGTTATTAATTTTACTAAAGAATGAATTTTTATTTGGCAATTTGTATTGATAAAGTTTAGTTATGTAATTAATGTAATTATTTGTGTTGTTTGGAATGAATTGTATTTATAAATAATATAGATATTAGTAATAGAAGCAAACATACTTTTCTAGCGTTTTCTAGATGTACAGCTAACAGTATATATAGCTGGCGAGGACACTCGCCAGCTATATGTTCATATGTTCATTGGTTCATTGTGTAACGAAGTTCCGATTGGCGACACTGCCGTTGTACTGCGCGATAGTTTAAATTGTTTCATATAGATTTTGTTAAGCGTTTTAAGGGTTTGTTTTTGTTTGTTGTGTTAAATAAATTATTGTGAGGAAGTTAGATATCGAGTTACTTATATACGAATCATTTTCTCACTGTAGGCCTTATACACCCTTGTCATCTTTTGGGGTTTTAATGCCCTGTAACAAGTCTCTTTCTGGATGATCTGTCTGACAAGACTAATCTTCTGGCTAGGTGCCGATCATAAAAATGGTTTTTTATTTTTTTTTGGGAAAAGGGTCATAGGTCCGATAAGAGTTGATGTCCGATAAATCCCCCCCCACCCCCCCCCCAAAAAAAAATAGAAAATTGCACTGAAATCTAAAAAAAACAATACATTTTAAATTTTACTTGAAATTTTGTTAAGTTAGAACTAATTAAAATAATTTACCTAACTCTTAATGTTTACTTCCTTGTACAAAGTAAAGGAAGAATAGTGTTCGCGAAAAATTTTGGTATTCAGATTTCAATGGAAATATCCGTTTTGATCAACCCTGAGTCCATTTTGACTAGTTTCGGCGTGACGTCTGTACCTCTCTAAATTCGTACGTACGTATGAACGAATCTCTCGCATAACTCAAGATCGATTAGCTGTAAGATGTTGAAATTTTGGATTTAGGATTGTTATAACATCTAGTTGTGCACCTCTCCTTTTGACAGCAACCGACGGATTGGATTTTGCAGTAATACGCCCTCATTGAGAGATTTTCAACGATATATGGTAGGTGGTACTTATTTTCATTGGTTCCAGAGTTATAACCAAATAAAATTTTAATTAATGAAATATCTGGGATCTTACAAGGTAAGGCACATCTATTTGAATTAGATTTCATCTCCTTTTTTCAACTTTTTTTTAAAATTTAAATATATTGATTTATTATTAATTATTAATTCGTGATTGTAAAAAAGTTTTACAATAAATAATAATTCCATAACAATTAAAAGAAAAAAATATGACAAAAATCAGAAGTTATTAATGAATTAAAATTTCATGGACTTTTAAAATTGTGAATATGTAATTTATTAGGCATTATTACATATATGTATATGTAATAGATTTGATTAAATATCTTATTATTTAATATTAATTGAAAATTATAATTTAGAATCGTATTATTTTTGAATTTTCGTACTAGGAAGTTATGTGTGTCCATATAAGATTTCTTTTTTAAAGTTTGCGTAGTCCGGAGTATTTTACTAAGGGTAGATGATATATCACAATCCTATCCCCTTCCATTAAAAATTTCTTCCATTTAAAATCGTAGGTTTCAGAGGTTTAATACCAAAAAATAGATCGTTCGATGTAGGAGCGTTTGCTAAATTCCAATTTCATTTTTTTATATTTAACGCCTATAAAATTGTTTAGGAATTCCTATACTTTAATAACACTTTGTATATATGTTTTTGTATAAAGTAGTTAAAAGAAAAATAACATGCCAGAAATAGTTTTAAAATTGACCTCGAAAAAAAAGGAATTTATAAAACCAAACGATTTTTGTATATACATACAAGAAGTTTTAATGCTGACGGTTCATTTTCTTGTTTGTTTTTTTATGTATGTAACACTGGATTCTATTTTTATTTTTAATATTTTATGTTAAATTATGATTTTTATTGTTGTATTTTTTATTATTAAGAATTTCTGCGATACACTTTGTGCACCATATCGTTCAGCTAATCAGTTTGATGATTAGTTTAAAAATATTAGTTCAAAAAATTCATCAACCATGAAATTTATAGACAGAATAAATTTGATTAAAATAACATATTACATAAACAAGCGCAATGTTGATCGAATGTTTTATTTGACTGTATACTAAAGCGATCAATCAATTCAAGGTGGGTAGCATTTATGGCAGTGACTCCCGCTACATTGTTGATATAAAACTGAAATGATCTGGCGACATAGTCCATGTTTTTTTTAGAAATATTTTTTCCTTTTTGAAATTATCGTTCCTCGTTTATTGTTATTATTTTATATATAATTTCTATATATTTACTATCACCTAATGTATGAAATAATCACATTTTATTATTTTCATAATAATTATTTTTATATTTATAAGTAGGAATTAATTTTTATTCTAAGTTTTTTTCTCTTAATTGTGATTTATTTACTATTTAAGTATGGTACCTTTTTAACAATAATAAAAATAAATAAATAAGGATTTTCTTTTAAAAAACTTAAAAAAAAATCTTTTAACTTTTTTTAAATTTTTTTAAACTTCTTAAAATTACGGTTAAATAAGCATGAATGAGCTAAATATAAATTGGGGTTAAATCGGAAAAATGTTTAGAACATGGAGTCCAAAAAATTACCTACCTCCCCTGAAGATATTGACTCCAAAATTTTACCAACATATTGTTCCACATACCCGAGTCTCTTATAAAACTTCATAAAAATCGGTTTATCTAGTCAAAAATTATTAAGCTTCAATCTCGCCGATACATAAACATACAATACATGCCGGCCTCCGTGGCGCGAGTAGTAGCCTTGGGCTTTCATCTGGGGAACCCGGGTTCGAATCCCGGTCAGGAATGGTATTTTCACACACGCTACACGTCATTTTTCTCTTTCCTCTGATGAAATAACTTACGGTAGTCCTGGAGGTAAAAAAAAAACACGTACAATGTACATACGTGTTTGGGGTTAATGAACATTAACCCCGAAATTTGTTTGTTTTTTGAGGTCCCTGGGTCATATAACGTTGAGAAATGAAAAAAATTCCATACTCAATTTTTTGACTAATTACCATTCTTTCCTTCTTGCATCATAGCTATAGAGCTACGATGCAAAAAAACGAAAATAAGATATCTAGAAACAATTTTGAAAAAGTAATTTCTGTCAGTACTATTAACAGCTGATGAACTATTAAAATTCGGGTTTGGGTTTAAATAGTTTTTTATGCTTTCAAAATTACAGATGCTTGCTGTGTAAGTTTTCTGTTAAAGAATTCACTGTAGATATGATCCTGCTTTTCAGCTCATCCAAATCAGCAGGTAATAGTGGAACGTAAACAATTTGTTTTACACATCGCAACAAGAAAATATTACAAGGTGTAACATCTGGAGATCTTTGTGGCTAAGAGTGTAGTGTCAAGACTTTGGCTCGCGTGTGTTCTAACCAGCGTTGAGGATATTTCATTTAGAAACCGATGACCTCGATTGTGCCGATGTGGCGCGGCTTCACCTTGCTGAGGTAGGTTTTGTATACGGTTTTGTGATGTAAATAACACTACCATTTAGAATCGTAGTATCAAAAAAAGATTCTCTATTAAAGAATTCCAAATTCTAAAACTTTGGAATTAGTATTTCAGTGTTTACGCACTATCGGTTCTTTTCCATTGTATTTGTATTCTTTTAAATACAAGATCAAAGTAGTGTCGAAAAAGAGCAGAATGTAACTTGGCGATTTTAGCGTAGCTGAGGATTAAATATAAAATAAATTTCAAATAGGATTTGTTTGTTGACCAATACAATATAGATTACTTTTTGAATTGTTAATAAAAGTCAAATTTCTTAAACTTTCATGTTTAGTAGACGTTATTAAACATGAATTTAATTCTCAGAATTAAATTTTGCTTAGGTATAGTCAACTAAAACAATATTTTGCGACACCAGTTTACTGTGTTTTACTATAAATTCTAAAAAAAAATACTAGATAATTAAAAAAAAATATCAAAACATCAAGTTAAGAAGAATTTCAGAATGGTTTTATTGTATCTTTGCAATAGAAGTTAGAAGAAAAGCTGTAATTCGAAAACAAATACTAATTCCAAAGTTTTAGAATTTGGAATTCTTTAATAGAGAATCTTTTTTTGATACTACGATTCTAAATGGTAGTGTTATTTACATCACAAACATTTTTCATACTCTTCCATTTCATATTCCCATGTACAAGCTTCGAGCTTATTTGGTAAATTAATTATCTAAAACAAATAAGACTTTTAATACCAATTTTAGAAAGTATAGTAAATATAAGTACGCGCACATTGTAATATCATTATGTTTTATTCTTACCTGATAATTGTAACCGAAATATTTTTTGTTCAATTTAATAAATCAGATTTAAAATTTTTGTGATATGATTAACTTAGTAGGGGATTTAGGATTAAAATGATTAAAAGTTGTATTGTTCTGTGTAAGTAAAACTGTTTAATTTTAGATTATCTATGTAAACCTAGCTAGATATAAAATGAGTATGTATTAAGTTACAAGATTTTAATTATTAATTATACAGCATGTGTAAAAAAGAATGACCCGTTTTAAAATATATATTACATTAAACAAATAAATGTGTTATATTTACAGAACAACTTACATCCTATTAAAAATGTTTAAAATTTTATTTATCTACTTATAAATGATCTATATGGCTTCAATCTGCTGCACGGATAAAATAAAGACTATTACTAAATTCTTTCGCAATATGTGGCAACACATGTTTTCTGTGAGAAGTTATTGAATTCTGTGACAAGTTATTGTTATATAGAAGTTACTGCTGTGATCCCGGTTTTCAGTTCATTCCAATCAGCAGGTAATAGTTGGATATAAACACTTTGTTTTACATATCCCCACAAGAAAATATCACAAGGTGTAAGGTCTGGAGATCTTTGAGTCTAAGAGTGTAGTGTCAAGTCTTTGGCTCTCGTGCGTCCTAACCAGCGTTGAGGATATTTCATTTAGAACTCGGTTGTGCCGATGTGGCGCGGCTTCATTTTGCTGAATAATGAATTCTTCAGAGTTTTCATTTAGTCATAGAAAAAGCCAATTCTATAGCATCTCAAGATAAGAACCTTCTATCATCGATTTCCTTAAAAGAAAGGGATATAAAATTTGTAAAAAAAAAGCCGCCCAAACAACATTAACTTTTGGTGAATATTGCCCCTGGTATACAATCTCGTGCAGATTTTCAAGACCTCATATGCGATCATTTTGACATGAAACTTTGACCGCTTAAATGGAATGTTGCTTCATCACAAAAAGGTAACCCCGGCAAGAACCTATCACATATTCTATATCGACTAAGCAAATATTTACGTTTTCTTTTGTTACATGTAAAGAATTTCTACTGGTTGTAATCGGCTTGAAATGCAAGCGTCGTCGTAACACACGTTAAATACTCATATGAGGTCGGCCTCCGTGGCGCAAGTGGTAGTGTCTTGGCCTTTCATCCGGATGTCCTGGGTTCCAATCCCGGTCAGATACGGCATTTTCACACATGCTACAAATCGTTTACTTCCATCCTCTGATGAAATACCTAACGGTGGTTCCGGACGAAAAAAAAATTGTCATGAGAGATCGCAATCTCTTGGCTACCGCGACGAGTGGATTTTTTCCAGCTTCGTTTTAAAGCTTCTTGAATTCGTTGTAATTTACCTCTGAAGTATGCGGTCGCCAAGGACTTTATTCTTTACATAAACAGCTCGATTTTTTAAAATTGTTTATACCAATAAAGTTTAACGTATCGATTCTGAAACGCTGTTGAAACGCATGCTGCATTGTTATTATGGATTCTGTACTGCTAATTGTAAAATAGAAAACGCCTTTTGTTGTATAGACGCCATGTTGTTTACGTACGTTTGAGCGCAACTTTTGGAATCTTGCGGCGGTATTTGAAACTTTAGGACGCGCATTTTTAAACGGTGCCTATTTCATTCACTGACCGTGCGTAGTTGCATAGCTGTGCGGTTTTAGAATCGGGTCATCCTTTTTAATACGCGCCGTATTTTGTATTGTTTTTCATTTTTGGTGGAAGATCTTTACAAATCTTTACACTATTTTGTTTTATTCGATCTATTCACTTATTTCTTTAGATTACATGCATCAATTACTTGTTATTTATTTTAAATATTTTTATTTTCTCTTAATATTTACTTTTTACATGTTTTTCTTTTAACTTAACAATGGCTCAATTGTGTCCTCAAATCTTGCAACCTTAATTAAAGTCATTTCCCGACGTCATACAATAGTGGAATTTTACACAGCGACATTAAATCGAGTGAGAATACAATATTTCATTATTAATTTTTTATATTTTTTATATATGTTTATGAGAATATGACTAATTATAATAAAAGGGGAATATATTTATAAAGGGAGCTGAATTGTTAAGATGATAGATTAAAGCCCATTATCAATCGGACTATCGGTCCGATTGATATTGACTGTCGATTCAGTACCAGTAGATAAGTGGCTGTTAAAGCGAATTTTAAAAACTAGTGTAAATTTACCTTCTAAAATTTATGTACATTAATTATCTGATTTAGTTATAAATAACTGGTATCATTTATAATAATGGAAACTAATTCCTCCAGGTTATACTATAGATTATAATTGAATGTAATTATTTTTTATTTGCTAAAAAATTAAAACTACTAAAAGTAAAAACTTACTTGTCAGTTTAAATAATTACAAAAACTATTTAAAATGACAAACTGACAAAAACTAAAAAAAAAGTAGAAAAAAATTAGCACTTTTTTACGAAGAAACCTATAACTTAGTTTAATTTGTTCAAATATAATTTCAAACTCTGAAGTTCTGTGGAGGAAATAAAAACTGTAATAATGTAATTCCTCAGAAATCATTTTAATGAAATTGTTGAAAGTCAGCAAATTTTTGACAAGCGTAAAAACAAATTAAACAAACGAATTTCTAAACAATTTAATTAAGAATTATAACTAAAAAGTAAAAAGAACAAATTTTTTAAAAACATCCTTCTTAAAAAAAATTCGTATTAAAAGGTAAAAAAAAAAATTGTTTTCAACTTAAAAGAATAACGTTCTATTTATGCATGACTAAAAAGAAAAGCGTAGGGGAATTTTCTTTTTGTGATGACTTTATAATTGGAGCTCGCTCCAAACTCTTCTTTTTAGTTATGCATAAATAAAAATCTTTTAAAAGTAATTTTCTTGAAAAACCAAATTATTTTTTACTTTTTAACTAGTTTTTTTTTTGAAGCGTATGTTTTTTAAAAATTATTATTTTTTTATTTTAATTTATTTTTATTAGTCTTTATGATTTTTATTTAATGTCAGATGTATCAATTTCATAAATTCTTCAATCTGTGATGGTATCTTTTTATAACTCCTTATTGTGATTTCCGTGTCCTGCGCAATTTCATAAATTGTTTTATGTATTTTTATGAATATTGTAGCTTCATTTCAAACTTTCCAATTGAATAATATTTTTAAATTATTGGTGAAATAGCACTGAGTTATGTGAATTGCTCAGTCGATGTCTATATCTACAAAATCACTTTATTCTGAAAAAAAAAATTAGAAGTTTTACAAATATTTTTTAATTTACACTTAATCTATTAATTATTTTAAGTGAAAAAATATACTTAAAAATCTTTTTCTTATTTGCATGATGAATTCTCTTTAATTAGTATATTTAGTAATATTTTTTATAAAACATTAATATAATTGTAAATTGAATTAAAAAAAAAAAAAAAAACATAAAAACCAATTACGTCGTATTGCAAATAAATTTCAGGATAACTTAATATTCTGATTTGAACGCTGTAAAAATCCAGAGCTTTATTGGTCAACATTATTATCGAAAGCTTATAAAATAATCCAATTAGTTTCCGAGTCCTTATACCAGAGTAACTCTCAAAATGCCTGCGTTGCACGGTCATACTCGTAGAAGTTGTATATACGGTTACCTGTATTGCCTCTAGAGATTAAACTGAGGTAAAGAGATGAATTACGTATAACGTAAGCTACAATATAAATCGGGAAATAAATACAATGTTCAACTTAAAAGGGGCCTCATCATTCAGTAGTGTGCACTAAATACATATTTTTATTAAAATGTGTATATTGGTTTGAGATGGGTAAAATAACGCGGAAGATATTGGTAGGACTGCGGCTGGAGTGGGAAGGTCTGCACATTTGAGTATTGCCAGTCTATATCAAGCACTGGCTTTTGAGCAAGGTTGCGTAATCGTGTGTTTTTTTTTCTTTTCGTAGGAGGAGGAAAATAGCTCTACCAGTCGAAATCTGCCCGCACAGATGACAGTATGGGGCTCTCACCCACTAAAACTACCTCCCCCTTCCTCTCCCGGGGGCGGCCGGAATCGCCTTTCGGCATAACATCAGCCAGCCCTGGGTGTCGTGGCAGCAGATTACCCCTGCCTGCTA
>JAAAKQ030508727.1:5889-19868 GCA_010016005.3 Zanna intricata | reverse complement strand
TTTATTTATTAATATCTCATCTTTTTTTAATCCGGGCGATAATAACTTCTAACGTTGTTCGCCCAAAAAAAAAAAAACAAATACTTATGTTATTGTTATGGCTACACTCCGTAGCCAGGTTGCAAAACAAAAATTAATTTTAACCTTTGGTACTCGAAAAAATCTACAAACTAAATTTTATATATACACATGAAGATTTCAAACATTAAAACTCAAGTTTATATGTTCATTTGTTACCGATAAACTGAAAAGAAAAAAAAATAGTAAATTTCATTGTTACTCCATTTCAACCGTTTAAACAAGCAATTTAAAAAAATTCTTTCTTAATGTGTATTTTACCGTAGAAAAATGAATACACAAATTTTTATCAATTTATCTTTTGCTGGACGTTGATTAATCAGTCAGTCATTTAATCAGGACATGTTTTTTTTTTTTTTAAATATTTAGATAACGTTCATAAATTATTCCAGTTCAGATAATGTCGACTTATTTAATTTTATTCAGGAAGAAATGATGACTGATTATTTTATCTAGACTGACTCAGTTAAAGAATATTTGCCACAACTACTCATATGTTATTTATGAACGGATTTGAATAAATAAGATGTCACTTTCTTTGTCATAAAACACTTAATTTTTTTTTAACACTTCAATAAACCAGCGTTGTAATGATATGAACAATTAAAAGATTTACACGGCCACCACTCTTAAATGGATTGAAAGATCAGGTAAATTTTTACTTCCTTGTATAAAATACAAGGAACTACTGTAATCGCGAAAAATTTCGGTTTTCAGATTTCAACGGAAACATCCATTCTGACTAATCCTGAATCAGTTTTCACTAGTTCCGGCGTGACTTTGTACGGTACGTACGTATGTACGTATTTCGCATGACTCTCGCCATAACGATTAGGCGTAGAATGTCGAAATTTTGGATTTAAGACTGTTCTAACATCTAGTTGTGCACTTCTCCTTTTGATTTCAATCAACTGAACCAAAAGTGTCCAAAAAAGCCCAAAAAAAAAAAAAATTGGATTTTTCTTAACTGCAGTAATAAGCCTTTATTGGGGGATATTCAACGATACGATACGATTACAATAAGTGGTACTTATTGTAACTAATTCCAGAGTAATAGCCAAATGAAATATTTGGATCTTTTCTTAACATAATTTGTAATGTTGATAGTAAGTTCTTAATGCCCTGAGGTAGATAATCTCCACGTCCTGAACATACCATCTATGTTCCACGTCCAGGGTGGTAACATCTGTACAAACGTACAATACTATAGCTGGCTAACGGGGTTCCATGTATGTTTCTCCGGTTGCGATATTTCTGCGACTTATTTCCACCTGCAGGTCATTAGTGTTGGACTGGAATTTTGGTTACATGCATTTCTGTCAATTACAAACGACTTGGATGTAGATTAATTACTGCCTTTAGAGCTGACGATGTGGCGTCGTGGGTCAATGTTATTAAAGGTGATGGAGGCCCCTCCGCTGTCCGCATGCCCCCTGCGATGTCAAGCATGTAGTAAGGTGCCGATGTATATCGGTGCATCGGAGCCTTGAAAGCTTCGGCCAGTTGGGGCCTGGAGTCAGTGCAGAGATTGCAAATCCGCTCTCTGCCAGAACATATGCCGGTTCCACCAGAACGGACCTCCAAGGTTGGCAGCCATGGAGTGGGGTATATCCCGGCGGCTAGTTTTGCTACAGAAGGAATATAATTAAAATGGAACTTAACATCACGTGGCAGAGGGTGCACGTAAACACCCTCGTTTTGAGACCTCCGATTCGCCGCAAGCGAAAAGGAAATGTGGAAAAGAGGAGAGGAAATTGAAAAAAGATACTGAAAAGATGAGTAAAAAATTAACAAGGTCCCTGTTTGGTAATAACCCATTCAATCCTAGACATTTTGTGATTACGAGAGAGAATGGAAGCTTCCATAAAATAAGCCCATTCTTAATTGAAAGAGCAATTATGTTGGTCGTCCAATTAGGGATATTAGAAAGATATTCAACGGACTGCTCGTTGAAACTGTAAATGATGGTCAGTCAGATAAAATTCAATCTCTTAAGAAAATTGGTGAGTTTTCGGTGTCTGTGCAGCCCATGGTACCATTAACTCATGAAAAAGCGTTGTTGTGTGCAGAGATCTGTTGAATTGTACAGAGAATGAAATCGTAGAGGAAATGTCTAGTCAAGGTGTAATTCAGTATCGAAGGTTGACCATGAGAAGGAATGGTGAGGTGCTTCCTTCTGCCTCCCATGTGCTGACCTTCAATAAACCAAAACTTCCAGAGAAAGTACCAGCTGGTATACATCGATTGGATGTACGCGCTTTTATACCGCAGCCAGTGCGATGGTTAAGCTGCCGGCGCTTTGGACACACTGCAGCTAGGTATGGGGGAGAAGAGATATACTTGTGCGGACTTAAAAATCATGAGGTCAAGCCATGTAAATACCCTCCGACGTGCATTAATTGTAAAGGGCATCATAACTGCAGTTCAAGGAACTGTCCCGTTTATAAGACTGAAATTGGTAGCCAAGAGGTCAAAACGCTTCAAAAGATCAGTTACTCAGAAGCGAGGAAAATTGTCAGTAGCAGAACGCCTCGACCTGCGATTACTTATGCGAAGGTGGCTGCTGCCCCTTCGGTGCCTAAAGTCGACGTCGAGCAATTACTAGTGGATATTGCTCCAAGCCTCGCCACCTTGATTGGAAGTATTATTGATAATAAGATTCAACCGAGGCAACAGAAGGAAAAAGTTAGAGAGCAAATATCTTATCCTCCGATACATACTGTTGATAAAATTTACTGAGACCAACAAGCAGAAAGTAGCAGTAAAACCCGCTACTGCAAAACACGCTAGCGGTTACGTGCACAAAGATAAAGAAGCGTTGGAAAAAACCAAATTCATCGCTCCGATGGTCAGCCACACGGAGAAGGAGAGCGTGGCAAGAATACAAGACTGAGTGTAGTAGACCAATGGAGGCGGAAGTAAGAGTTGAGAAATCTTTGGACGTAGATGCTACAGTACATGCACCTACAGAGCCTACAAAAGCTCAAAGAACTGTTACAGAGTGGGCGAGCACATCATCCGCCCCATATTTCTATCTGGAAGCTGTAATAAGAAAGGTTATTAGTGAGTGTCTAGAAATGGCGAGAGTGCCAAGTTTACCACCCTCACAACCTAACGTCTCGTCTTAATGTTAGTAGAAGAGCATCGCTCACATCTGAAAGAGAGGATGATGAGCTTCAGAAACACTCTCATCAGAGGTAGAGGCTATAAGACGAATGGAGAAAAAATAAAAAAAAGGCTGGCCAAAAGGAAAGTATAGAAAGTAAAGTGGCAAAAATTTTAAAAGTCCAAGATCAGAAATTTAATTATAATTACAGAACATATCAGGAAAATTTCTTTGATTTAGAAGTAACGCGTTTACCTTTTCTTTTTTCTTCAATTTTTTTTTTTTAGTAGAAGGGGCTAACAGCCTAAGTAGTCGATGCCCCTAAAACTTCAAGAAAATAAAAGTTCTTAAGGAAATAAGTGTGGCCTTCCGTTAGGAAGTTCTTGGGTATGAATTCCAAACAATCATCTTACTATAGATTACTATTCTATACTATAGATAACTATGCTATTATTATAGATAACTATAGATTGGTACTATAAATCTGCAGCTGTTAAGATTAAAATAATAATTATACTTAACAATTCAGATGAGTACACCTTTAGTAGATTTCGTTCTAGTGAATAAATAATTATTTTTATTTCCTTTTATAGTACAAGGAAGTATTGTAATCGCGAAAAATTTTCAGATTTCAACGGAAGTATCCAATTTTGACCATCCAATACATTTTGACTAGTTTCCGTGTGACGTCTTTACCCTACGTATGTATCACCCACTGATTTACTGTTATGTAAGTGCTTACATACTTATCTCGCTCATAAACTTAACTCATGAACGATTAGACGTTGATATTTTGGATTTAGGAATGTTGTAACATCTAATTCAGCACCTCCGCTTTTGACTGCAATCGACTGAACCAAGTATCCAAAAAAGCCCAAAATCTAAAAAAATCTTTATTTTTAACTGCAGTAATAACCTTTCATTGAGAGCTTTTCAACGATATGTCGAAAATATGTTATTAATAAGTGATACTTATTTTCAATGGCTCCAGAGGTTGAACCAAATAAATTTTAATTAAGTATATTTAGATTTTCCACAGGGAAGGCATATCTTTCGAATCAGACTTCATACCCTTTTCTTATTTTAACTTTTTGTATTTCAAATATGTTGATTTTAACCTCTGACTGTAAAAAAAAATTTACGATAAATAATAATTCAATAATAACAATAAAATATATATATATATATATATATACAATATAAAATATCAGAAGTTATTAATAAAATAAAATTTTATGCACTTTTCATTTTTTTAAATGTGTATATGTAATCTAATTGTTGTAAAAGGAAGTCACGTGGTTTCCTCATCAGATTTTTTTCTAACAGCCTTTTTATTCATAAAATCTGTCAAATTATATTCAACTATCGATAAATATTATACCCACACGGTTCGTGTTTGTTATCATTTTTAATGTTATAGAAAAATATTATTTTATTTAAAAAGTCTCTTGTTTAGTCTTTTCGTGCCAATCAATGTATATTAATAAGAAACTCCCACACAATAGCGTGACACAAACTTGGTAAATATTGACAGTTTTTATCCATTATTGCATTATTCAAAATTACAGTACTATAATATTACTTTTTCGAATTGTTTAATACTTTTTTCTTATAATTCTAACAATGCTGATTTAAAATCGCCTGGCTTTTGATTCGCCTAAGATAAAAAAAAATTATCATTATTTACTTTTTTAAATAACAAAAGATTCAACGATCCCGATGATAGTTTAAAAAAAAATTCCTAAAATCTTTCCAGTTTTACGAAAATGTGATAAAAATGTTTTTACTTTTCATATTCAGTTAAAGAAAAAAATGTTGATTTTATTTTTACACGCCTCTCTAAAAAGTAGTGCAATCTATTTAGGGTATATTTATATACGTTTGTTCCACCGTAGCACCTCAACGGCTTTAGATTAGAACAGATTTTGATTTATGACCCCGCGTTGGAATCCGTACGTTTCGTTACTGGGAATGCCATAGATTATATAAGTAGTACTAATAAAAATTTGCCGCTTGAATCACAAACTTTATTGAATTGAATTGATGAACTATTAACTGTGAGCCTCTATTACTGTGTGAGCTTTTCGGCACTTTCTTCCGCTTTTCTCGCTTATTCATTTCTATCCTTACGCTCGGCTACTGTCAAGTCAATTGGTAGGGTGCCCGTCAGTATACTCACCACCTCATAAGAGACTGTGCAGGACGCGGAAGCCACATCCAGAAGTGATCTACTATGTATCTTAATTAATCTATTGAGGTTCTTTTCTTGTTTATGGCTAGACACCATAATAGCGCCGCATACAGCATTATCGATGTCATTGCGGACATTATCAATTTTCTTTTCGATGCTCTATGAACCGAATGTCTGACATCAGAGGTCGCAACGTCTTAAATGTTTTCTTCATCTTGTTGCATATCGTAATTACATGTTCGGAAAAGCTTAAATGTTTGTGCAATATTACCCCCAGATATTTTGTTTTATTCACCTGTGTCACTCTCTGTTCGCTTATCCTCAGATCAACTGGTGAAACAACGCGTCGTCTAGTGATGGTGATATACTCACATTTTGCCGGATTCAGTTTTAAGCCTTGCTCCGCCATCTAATTTTGTATGTTTCTGAGTGCTTCATTTGCCCTTCCTTGTATCTGCTCTTCGTGCTTTCCACTGACAAGTACGACTGCATCATCAGCATACGCTATTACCTGAACTCCTGCCGGTAGTCTTAAACCTTAGCAAGCCGTCATATACTATAACCACAGTACGAGCCGCAACAGTAGGAGCCGCGGACCCCTGTTGGACACCACAGCTAGCTTGAAAGTTCAGTACTCCTCCCTGTGTTGCTGCTGTAAGCTCTCTGTTCACTAGAAACTCTCGGACCTACCTCCTCAGGTACCCACTAATGCACTTCTTCTCCAAAGATAATATATTGGCCTGCCAAACCACGGAACCAAACTCATTCTTAACGTCTAGAAATACCAGCAAAGAAAGCCCTCTTTTTCTCCAGGTCCCTTGCCTGACATCGCTTGCATGACGTTATCTTCTTCACTGCCTGAATAGTAGATCGCCCCTGACGAAAACCAAATTGATTTTCATGAAGGCCTTATCGATGTCACTGCGGACATTATCAGTTTTATTTTCGACGCTCTGCTTTTGGAATACCCCATGCCCAATCAACATCTGAGTGACGTGGTGGGTGACCTCATTGTGTGTTCTTTCACACCACGCATCTAGATTATATATAATTCTTCTGATCCATGCTGCCGGAAGTCTCAGTCTTTAAGCTCATCTAGAATTCTGCTTACAATGAGTCTCTCACCCGCCTTGCCGGTGCCATTGATTAAGATGATGGGTTTAAATTCAGCAACCCCTTTTTCAATGCTCTTCTTTGGTAGGAACACCACCCGCGTGTCCTTCAATTTGGGTATTCAAAATTATTTTCTAATCCTGAATTTAGGGCTTCTACAACTGACCACGGCACTCGTGTTATTAAGCCTTTAAGTATCGGCGCTGGAACACCATCCGATCCAGGGCTTTTATTATCTATTAGTTTCGATATTGCATGCGTAATCTCTACTAATGTATATCTCCTCCTTGCCCCGTCTATCGGCTGGATATCTCTTCTACCATTACCGGAAAATAGAAGGTTAATTTGCACCATAGCCTGCTCATCCGTGAGGACGGGCAGTCTTCTTTCGGTTACTATTTTATATGCCCGTCCTCATGGATCTTCTTTCAGTTCCTTACAGAAATCTTTCCATCTCCCTTTCTTGACCCTCTTAATCTCAAAGTTTAAAAGTCTTCTTTTTTTAAAAACCTGTCTTTCGCCAATATAAAAGGGGCTCCTCCAATTCTCCTCATCCTCTGCTTATTGCGACGAAGTTTCAGCAGCTCTTTCCTTATAACTGCGATAATGGCAGTCCACCAGTAAGCGGGTCGCGATACCGGTATCTGTCAGGGATTCTTTGTATTTCTGTACATTTTTTTTTCGATGAGTTTCGAAGGAATGCATTTCCGCAAGACCCATGGGGTCTTCATAAGGGTGTGTTGGACTCAGGACTGGGGATACTAGTTGTTCCAAGCTAGCCCATCTAGTGAACTAAACAGCCTTGCTAGGCGGCTAAGAAGTGTAACTTGCCCCCAGCGACTAAACCCCCCTTACCGTTCTCCACCGCCCCGAGACCGGACCCGTAGGTTAAGCATTACTCAGCCTCGGAGAAGTGCCTTTGGGTTTCAAAGATCCGGAGTCCCCGTGTGTCAATCATTGCCACCCATCCAAGCAAGCTCGGACGAATGACGACTCAGCAGATGGTTATCCGTCACCCCGTCACCCCCCGGTCTGGTTCTTTACCACCACCTGGTGGACTTTGTCTGTATCTCCATCCTCTGATCTAATGGTTTTCTGATGTTCGGATTTTTTTTTTAAATTTTATTTGATTTTTTTATTTATTAGTTTATTTTTGTTATTATTATTATGTATTGTATTTTTTTTAAATTTATTAGTTTATTTTTGTTATTATTATTATGTATTGTATTTTTATTATTATTATGTATGTGTAACTGTTCATACATGCGCGTGTTCACGCCGAAGGCTTAGGAGTCCCCGTGCGTCCTCATCGCCGCCCATCCCCTCAAGCGAGGACTCAGTAGAGGGCTGTCCCCTCCATCCGACTCCTCCGTGTATGTGTATGTATGACACCGCCGCTGGTTCAGAAGTCCCCGTGCATCATCATTACCGCCAATCCCCGAAGGGATGCGCGACGACTCAGCAGAGGGCTGTCCCTTCCCCCCAGCCCTCTCCTAGAACTTTGGTGTTAAATGGAATAAAAACACATTTTAATGATAATATAGACTTCCGCAACATTGTGTCGCAAAATCACGCAATAAATAATCACAAAATTAACATACCTAAAAACCTAACAAACACAATAGCTACTACTGGGCACAGTCCCTGCACCTTTTCACCTAGCAGGGGGTACTCGTGCCAGCGGGGGGTTTCTTTCCCTTCTTCTTCTGCAAGATGTGGTGGGCTAAGTCTATCAATAGCCTCCAGTCTTCTTTGCTGAACACCATTCGGCCAATCATGCCGTCCGGTGTCAGCAGTCCTTCCTCTCGCCTCAGATCAGCCTCCCACCGAACGCAGTCAAACCAGGTGTGTCCAACTGTGTCCTCCTCCGCGCAGTACCTGCACGCCGCTGATGTTCTGCGCTTAAACCTGAGCAGGTAGCTGCCGAAGTCTCCATGCCCGGAGAGCATCTGGGTGAGACGGTAATCGACTTTACCATGCTTTCGCCCCACCCAGAGTCGTACATCTGGTATCAGGAGTCTAGTCATCTCCCGACTTGGTCCATCTCCCATCTTGCCTGCCAACGCTCCATGATCTGAGCTCTCGCCTCTTCCTTCCCCCCGGGGGGCCCCGCTTAACCTCAGACACCGTTCTTCAACCAGCAGGTCGATCGGCGGGGTTTCCGCGATGGCACAGACTGCACTGTGGGAGACCGTTCTGTATGCACTGGTTACCCTGAGAAGCAGCCTCCTATGGATTGACTCCAGCATCATTCTGTACTTCCGCATGTCCAACGCCCTCCTCCACACTGGGGCCACGTACAGATGTACCGAAGTCACCGTTGCCGCGATGACCTTCCTTTGGCCTGCCGAGTTGGCCATCAACTGTGAGACCGCGGCAAGGAGGCGCTCAGCTTTGTCTCTTGATTCGGCCACATGGGATCCAAATGAACGGTTGCTGTCCACCCAGACCCAAGGTTGCCTTCTTCACCAGGCAGATGTCCGTCCTAGCGACGGAGAAGCGCACGTTCCGAAGTGGCCTCCGGCCGGAGAAGACAAAAGTCTTTGACTTCTCCGGTGCTATCCGAAGGCCGTGCCTCGCCATCAAGTCATGGATCATTCCTAGTGCCTAGCTTCCACCTCGTCTTCCGTTTTTCCTTTCACTAGCAGGGCCAGGTCATCCGCAAATCCGATGATGTCCACCCCCGCCGGATACCGCAAGCGAAGAACTCCATTCATATGTAATGTTCCACAGGAGGGGACGCAATACTGATAGTTGCGGGACCTCCGCTCTCATCTGAAACTCCTCGACTCCGGCGTCCATGTGGGCAATACTCTCCGGTCGCTCAAGTACTCCTGTAGGACATGCTGGAGCTGACCGGAGATTCCCTTCTCCTAATGCCTGTCCTATTAGTTCCTAGGGCAGGCTATTGAAGGCGTTCATCACGTCCAGTAGTACCATGGTCGAGATCATCCTGGTTCTTCGAGTCCCGCTCGCTGCCTGATCCGCGAAGCGCATAACCTTCTGTACTGCCTGGACCATCGACCTGCTTTTCGTGAACCCGTATTGCTTGGGGGAAAGTCCTTCCCTCAGCTCAAGTTCCGCCGTCAGCCTTCGCCTGATGATTCTTTCGTATATCTTACCCAGTGTGCACACCAAGCACACTGGTCGGATGGCTGCAGGATCATCAGGCGACCGGCTCGGCTTTGGTAGCAGAACAAATCGCGCAGCCCTCCAGCAAGCCGGAAACGCGCCCCTCGTGAAGGCACATTTCAAACAGTCCAGTACCTTCCACGGAAACGCGCCAACTATCAGGCAAGCCACCGCTCCCGGAACCCCATCTGAGCGGCAGCTCCCTGTAACTCCGTAAGAAAAATCCGTCTGACATCGTCCATGGGCGCCAACCTCCAATCCACTTCCAGCAGAGCAAGTCTACTATGGCACCGATCTTGTTGCTGGAGATAACAGCCAGCCTACGACCCAGCCTCTTCGTGAAAAGTTTGTAGGCCTGTCCCTAAGGGTTTTCCTGTAGTTGGTCGAGGAGCCTCATCTACGACTCGCCCTTCTCCTTCCGGATTCTCCGCTTCAATAGTCCTCGCTCCCGTCAGAGGGCTTCCCTCAGCTCTTCTCCCTCTCTTTCACTATCTCTCAGTTTGCGGCGCTGGTAAGCTCTGCGTAGATGTTGAACGCCGGCTCGAAGCCTACCAATCTCGGCGGTCCACCAGTACACTCTCTTTATGGGACTCCGCCGCGAGTGTAGATCTTCTCTGCACGCCGTCTTCACCATGTGATCAAGCGTTTCCGGATCCAAGGGATATTCCTCGGCGAAAATCTCTTCCAGCCTGGTCCGGAGTCTATCGAGATGCCTCTGCTCGATGAACCACATCGCCTTCCTCTCAGCAGGCTGCGGGCCATCAATCTCCAAGCGGATCCCCCTATGGTCGCTGCCCAGTTCCACTTCAAATACCCCGTAGTCCACCACTTGCCTCGTCACTGATTCCGAAAGGTAGACGGAGTCGATGACTGAACCCCAATCCCCTCTCCAAAACGTCGGGGAGTCATCGTTCAGACACACGAGGCCTAGAGAGGAAGTTAGCCCAGCCAGGGCTTCCCCTCGCCTGTCGGTGACAGATCCTCCAACAGTCAGGATTTCTTCACTGGTGACCTCACAGTCGAAGCCCCTGACATGGACTGCCATTGATCTAGCAGTTCTGCCTTCTTCGACGATTCTAATTCCTTGTAATCGTTCTTGCACTCGTGCTGCAAGAGTCTCCGCTTCACCGCCAGCGTTCTTTACTCGGAGCTCAAGGCCTTCGCCCTGGCCCTTTTTGACCGATACAACCGCTCCAGCCAGTCCCTCTCCGGCCTCCGTTTACCTCCTTCAGCAGCTGGGCATACGAGAGCCCCTTCTTCCGTATGGTGATAGTGATGGTCGCCGGTTCTTTCAGCATGGTGGCCTGCGACCTCATTATTTGGCCACGAAGAGCTTTCCCTCGCATCCTCATGCCAGGTACTCTTGCAGTCTGCGCACCATGTGTGCCACCTTTTCCACCGCGGTGCTGACAGGGTGCGGTGCACCAGCAACAGCCTCAATCCTGGTCAGACCATTGACGATATGCCTGGCCACCTCTTTATCCGCCAGTCCGGAGTCCAGCACCAGAATGAACGTTCCGCCATTCCGCCCTGCGCGTCTCCTAGCAGGGACTCTGCTTTTGCAGTGACCCTGAGAACACATTCCGGGGTGACCTTACCCTCATTAAGCATGCGACAGATGCAGCGGCCTCATCGCACACTCTCCTCGAGTGCTCACTCTGCCCGCACTCAGGTCCAGGACCATGGCCTTGCTTCCCCTTTCCCCCGGTTTAGGAAGGCCGCTCTTCATAACTGTATGCCGGAAGACTTCCTCCGGCCACCTCAATGAGATAAGCTCCGGCAGTGTTTCTTCAGCAACCCCTGCCTCAATTTGTTCAAGGACAATTGCCGCCTCAACCACCGACGTATCTTTTTGCTCTCGTGGAGACATCATTGGAGGCATGGCGACATCTGTCTGCGACCCCGCATCTAACGTTTCAGCCGGACTCTCCACAAAGTCGATGTTGGCATTCACCTTTTTTGTGTATCATCCATTCGAAAAAGGTTTCCGCCATCAACCCCAACAGTCTGGTGACTTCATCATGGAGAACGTCGAGATCGTGACGCGACCTCCGCGGTTGTACCTGCGTCACATCTTCAGGGCTCGAGTTCTAAGAGTCACAGCTCCAAGTGCCTCTACGCCGGGGCCTCTTCCTTGTCATCCTCCGCAGCTGCTCCTTGTCTGTCCTCAATACGCCTTCCTTTGCCTCAAGTCGCTGCCCAGTTTCCTCTTCAGCATTTCCGCGTCATCCACCAGTACGTATATACCTCTTGTAATAAGATGCCCTGGTTTAATTTCAGGTTCCGTTGCAGCATCTCCACCTGTATTTCTCCGGTGAGCCAAATTATGATGCGACATCTATTTTCAGCGATGATTCTTGAATGCTGTACGCTTTTAATCCTCTCTATTATTGTGATGGGCCATTTCCTACTGCTTCCAGAAGTTGCACATCTGATAACTCATTTGAAAGAAAATCAGTCAACTCATTGTCCGTTACAGAGTCCATCAGCGACGCCTGGGTGATTATTGTGATGGGTGGCAATGAATCCCTTAATCATTTCAACCCCTTCAAAATGGTATTGAGTTCCTTCTCGTGTTGCGGAATAAATTTTGATAACCCTTGTCCGTATTTCTGCTTAAGGGCAACTATGGCAAATGGTAGTTGGTTAGTAAGGTCCTTCAGTTCACCAACGACTTGATCTTCCTGATCTGTTAAAGCTGTCCGTTGTCTTTTCTTCCTTTTGGAAGTAGGTGGCTTCTTAGCTGTAGTCTCCGACTTACTGTGGGCGTTCTGAGAGCCTCTAATCGTTGTCCAGTATGGACCTCCGTCTCTGATGATGAAATCCGAAAACTGCGCCTAATTCCTGATAATTTAAGACCTCACTCGATATGTTTTGGGGGTCATAAAATAATCAGAAAATTTGTTTGGGGACTCGAGGTTAGTAAAATGTGAGACCAAAAGGGATCGAACAATTTTTTTGGGGGTCACCAAAGTTTATTTGGGAGTTCGTAGATGAAAGAGGGAAACCGAATCGATGAAGATCCAGAGAAGGGAGAAGGACTAAGGTCAAGGGGTACGGAATTATTAATGATAAAGGAATCCCCTTATGATCAAGTATTGACTTAAGAGAGTTTTCTAGGAACTCACCTCTATGACAGAAGAAATATTTTTAATTTTCTATGACCTTGTTTAACTTAATATAATGGCGTAGCACACCAGCTAAATCCTGTTGTAGTACTTAGGAATAGGTTTTACCAAGTTTATAATTATTAACTGTAAATCCAATGTTATTCTTATGGGGTAAAACTCGCACCACAAAAATTGAAATAACAAGTAAGTCCATAAACCAAATACCATAAAATTTTAATTATTTATCCAAGAATATCCAGTCCACAAGATCCAAGCGATAAAACCAGTAAAAAACCCCAAAAGCCAATAAAACAACACTTCGAATGCGGAGCAACACAGAAACGTCCTAACGCTTCGAGATCCACCATTCGACAACTTACATTTATTTAACATTTTTGAAACTCTTGATTGACTTTTAAATGTAATTATTTAAATTTGGGAGGTAATACGTTAACCCTAATTTTGGCACAAATTATATATCATATTATCATATACATTCATAAAAAAATGCACAAACATTTTTAATTTTTCATCAATGGATTTCCTAAAACTAAACCATTTACATTGGAATTTTCGCCCAAACAAGCTACCAGCAATTTAAAAGATTAAAGTAATATGTTATATTTTACTCATTAAACGGATCAATTGACACTAATTTACATAAGTATTTTACATCATATATTTGAGCCTTAACTGTCTAATTTTCAGAGAATTATTTGGTAATGTTTTTTCTATTTCTAACACTAATTTCATTTTAATGTTTAATCTCTACAACAAATTACAACGTAGGATAAAGTTTTGTAAGGTCAAAGAACTTCCTAAATGAGTTAACACAAATCTTCTTAATGGCAAATGTTAACTTATAACTGTAAATTCACACCATTATTTTAATTAATGACTGTTATTTAATAAACGTAAAACCTCACAGTAAAACCTAATTGACGAATATTTCTTCCTTTAATCTTTATATATATATATTTCATTCTTTTATTTTTAAATATGTAATTACATAAAGTGGCTAATTATAAAATTGTTTAAGTTGTTTTCTGTTTTCGATTATTTGTTTGTACTACATTCTACCAATGTATAAAACTAAAAATAATATAATTTAGAGTAATAATATACTTAATAATACAAATAAAAACATGCGCGTGCGCGCGCACACACACACACACGCACGCACGCACGCACGCACACGCAAATATATATTTTAAATGAAATGAAAACTCCGAACTAAATGATATAATTT
>JAAAKQ030508683.1:0-19872 GCA_010016005.3 Zanna intricata | reverse complement strand
CTCTCTGTCGAACCCAACAGAGAAGCAGCCCCTCCCGGGTTGAGCAATACTTAATTGGAGGTCCGACCCGGGGGGGGGGATAAAAAAAAAGAAAAAAAAAAGGTTTTTAATGTATTATTTGATCACATACTAAAAAAAAATTTGTAACTGGTTCAGACAAGAATCATCATTTACAACACTGATAAAGGAATTAAACAGTAGCTCAAAAAAAATCTGGAAGTATATTTAAAAACATTTAGAAATTGTAGATACATTGAGCGAGGCTGCTTCTGTTGTTGTAACATCAATATTCTATGTGAACTAGTTTGTTAAACTTTGCTAAAGACATTGACATTTTATTGTTACTTTACAGCTTTCAATTTCTCAAGAAGTAGGATAATACTTCCAGAAACAGTCTAGGAACTGTAAAACATTAGATTGTAAGGCGATACAGTTTACCAACTTACTTAAAAAAAAACCTTATCACAACAAAAATAATAAAAAATTATAGAAATCCTGGTAAAAAAAATAAAATATACGATTAGAACAAAAAAGCTAGAATCGGACTGACGGTTGAATCGATGACGGAAGAACTAAAGAAACAATTAGTGAAAAGTAATTTTACACTAAGTAAACTTCATGCAAAACGTTTATGTAGGTTATTTGTAAAAAAAGATTTTAAATAATTATAAATTTAGATAATTAACATAAAATTCCTATATTTATTAACGGCTTTTTAATTAGTATATATTTTTAAACTCGGCTAACTCATTGAAAAATTAAAATTCAGAAAGCACCAACAGATTTACTTATGTATATCCATCTGTCTTTCCTGCTCGATTCACACTGCTATGATGAACCCACTCTACTCTTCATTGTCAGAAGGGCTAAGTCCAAGCAGCAGAACATGCTGGGAAAAATTTCATTTATCAGTTTTTTAACAGTTAGATAAACTTGTGACACTAGCTGAAAAAAGCTGAATTATTAGAATATATATTAGCACATTAAACATTTTAAAAGAAAGAAAAGAAAAATTATGTATTAAACAAAATTTTTTCCTTTCTGTCCTAAAAGGAAGCAAGCAACTTTAAAATAATATATTACTCTAAATAACAAATGTCACTGTGATAAGCAAAATTTAATCAATAAATATCTTTAATATTTCTTTATATTTATGTATGATATAAATATATATGCTAGATTATAAAAAAAAATTACATTACTGTCAACATATCTTGATGGCATCAGAGGAAGATTCGTGCACAGATTAATATCTTTAATATCAAGTAGAGTTAGCAGATCTTGAAATTCATTTCTTAAGCACTAAATGAAATTAACCTGTATAACTACAATACTGTGTTCAGAAATACATGCTCAATTTTTATTCTTCTTCACAGTATTTATACTTGAGATGACTGAACTATACATGTATATGAACGAACTATATATGTATTTATTTTCTAATTACTTTTCGTAAAGTTTTTAACCAGCCCTAAATTACATCTGGGCTTGGCAAAAATATATATGACATGTTAATGAAATATAAACCTGACTCAAAAAGAACTCTAGAATCTTTCACTGAAGTCTCTGAGAATACAGTTTTTAATTTTTATAGGAAGGTAGGTGCAGTTGTTTTCAAAGAATAATTCACAGCCATGGTTTTCTTGATATTATTTATCATTAATATTATAATATCATTTAACAGCTATTATCAAAAGAAAAGTTATTCTGCTAAATAAATTTTCGATTAACAGATTTTTATATGATATCTGCAGCAGAATCTTGGGTTTTTAAAAAAGCTGTTATTAATTTTTTTTTAAATTGTAAAAAAAAAAAGCAGTTTAATGCACCGGTCAATAACAATTGCACAAAAACCTATTTAAAATACTGTTTAAAAATGAATAATAAAATAACAGTATATTTAATTCTTAGAGTAAATTTTCAAATTGTTGAGAGCTTATTGGTCTCTTACACATTGTACAATCACTCATATAATAAATACAGTACACATCTCAATGATACCCACCATGATCTAAGTAGGTAATAAGTATTAATATATATTAATTGTAACTTGAAGTAAAAATTAGAGGACAATGTGGAAAGTTATAAGAAATTATATAATGAAAAATTTGATTCTGATTGAATTATGATTCCTTACTTGCATTTTTTCTCTTTTAAGATTACTAACAATAATAATGAAATAAGTAGAAATTTATGTACTTCATAAGGGAAAAAAGATATTATCCATGTTTCAGTTGCAAAATAGACTTTAAAAGTATTTGTATATAAAAAAAAATTGACTTAACACTTTATTACTCTAAAAACTGTTGTCACATACTGAGCTTCATATTGACAAGCGTGTTGATAGCCATTCAACGTTAAATGGGAATTACAGTACACCTACATGCCTGCACAAGCACTCCTCCCACCAAGCTAGCTAACCACTTAACTCCCATCACAGCAGCACAGCCTCCACAATGTGATGACCGGCTTTATAAGCAGGATTCCAGTACTGCAAGAGCATTTTCCTACAGACCGTGAAAGAAGAATACGGAAGATGGATTCACTGATGAAGGAGCCGCTGGGTCCAGATGCTACCTTCCTGCCCCGGCTTGCCAGGCTGTCTAACAGACCAATCAGTAGGAGCCAGCCCCACATAGGATTGCTCAGAGAGAACCACCAAAGCTGCAACGGCAGAAAGATGACTGACACCAATCCGACACTGTGGGAGCCACCATTGTCACACTGTAGTGGGGGATCAACTGCCATTAAGGGGAAGCTCAGTCCGATTCCCACGGACAAGCCATCTACAGTTGAGCCAACATTTTCAGAAACCATTGACTGGACTCAACAGCCCTTTTCGGGGCCAGCACTCCAAAAAAATCCAAACAGCCCTTTACAGGGCTATCACAAGGTTCTAAGGCACCATGTGCCATCAGAGCAGTTTGGCAACAATAAAAATGGAAGACCCTCAAGTATTTGTGTTGTAATATGATCAGATGTTTAGGGGCAATCTAAACAAATCCACTATTTAATGTTATGCATAGAATATATAGCCACTAAATATACTGAAAATTTAAGTGATAATATTCAACTTATTACTTTTTTCTTCAATTGGTTAGTGATAATACTTTCAATTGTATAGTACAAGAAACAAACAGAAAGAGGGAACAAAAGACTTTAAAAAGAATTCTTTTAGAATCATAGGGCCATCTACTAGGCTAAAACTATGGAGAGAAATAAATGTCAAATTTCTGTGAACTGAAGGCATTTCTTGGTTTTATTATTGGATGAGACTGAACAAAAACCTAAAATTCAGGATTACTGGTCTAAAATAACCTTTGACAATAACAGTATTTGCAAGCTAATGTCAAGAAACAAATTTTAACTATTACTAAGATATATATATTTTTGTAAAGTGAAACAACAGATGAAAATGACAAATTGTACAAAATTAGATATTTAATTGATAAATTTAAAAAATAATTTTCAGAAAGCTTTTACTTCAGGAGCAGACCTGTGTACCGATGAAACCAAAGTTTATTTCCAAGGAAGATTGCGATTTCACCAATTTATTCCCAGAAAAATGTTCAAGTACGATATAAAATTATACTCATTGTGTTCCTCAATGCGTGTTAATGCCTACATTCTTCCACATCTTAGCTCCATCACAGAGTTCTCCGCATATCCATTCTCATCCTAACAGCAAATATTTCAGCTAACTGGGGCTCGATGCCAAAACACTTCTCTTGGTGAAGTAAGTACCCTTAGTTCTCTAGGCGGTCCCCTGGCCACCCGGGTTGCTATTTGATCTAAACATCTATAATAGCATCAGACCCCATTAACCATTCTCCACAGAGCTAAGAATCTAAGGAAAAACTATATTCCATTCCCTTCTGGTTTTCTAATTAATTTGCATTTCAAAACCACAATTGATCCTAGAAAGCTCTCTAGCTACTTTGGTACATTCAGTTTCGTACCTGGAGCAGACTTATAGACATGGTACACATATTAATTTAATAACTAATATTATTTTGTAATTTTATTATAAAGAAAGGTATTTTTCTTTTTTTTTTAAATTTTAACAATAATTTTTTTATGTTTTTATTATATATATATAAATATACACACACTCATGTAGCCTCAGTTAAATTTTAATTTTAAAAACTACAGTTTAATATTGTAATGGTGCCTAATGATAACTTTCTTTTCTTATATAATATGAATTAAAAGAAAAAGAACATTGAACAAAAAATAGCTGTGCATTGAATTTGATACAGAAGGCCTTGCTTAAAATGATTTCAAGATTTGGTTAAAATAAACCATGTAAATCATGATCAGAGGATTTTTCTGTGAAAAATGAAAATAAAATTTCCTGTTCATAATTATTTTAATGAGTATTGGATGGTTTCTGTTTACAAAAAAAAGATCTTGTTTGAATGTAAGTATCTTGAAAAATTTGATGGCAGTTAAAAAATAGATCTAAAATTATTTCAACAACTTAGATTCACAAAGTATAACCAAAATATAACAATTTATTAAGAAATTTTTCGACTTAAGTTTTTTTTTCCATATACTTATTTACTTATTATTAGGGTAACTTTCATAGAATAGAAAAAAATTTGATAGGGACCAATCCATTTTCTGAAGGAATCTTGAAGATATAAAGAAAAAATATATATATTATCAGTCAAACTGAGAACCTCCTCAATTTAATTACAAAAAAATAAATCTTATAATTTAAGAAATAAACTACAAAAAATAACAAATAAGATATAAAAATGATTTTTATATGTTATTCATAATACTGTAAAATATTTTATTTAAAAAACATGTCATATTACAAGAATCGTACTCAAAGTTCTTAGCCTAACAAAAAAATAGGATTTTTTAGAAATTTTATTATTTTTTTTATTTCAGTGACCTTGTAATTCTATAAATTTAAACCAATTACTTTCTAAGTTTTTAGTATCGTCAGTGAAATGCATTGTGTTCAACACTATCAGATAAACAGTTGTCTTGGATTTGACTTCATCATTTGAAGGGAATCTTCTTCTACTGTGTCATTTCTTAAGGTTTGGGGATGGGAAGTAATTGTAGGGAGATAAATCTGGCAAATAAGGTGAATCTGGAAGACTCTGAAGCTTAGGTCTTGGAGTTTTACAAAAACTACCCGAGATCTGTGTGCAGGTCGCATTATCACGATGAAAGAATACTTTCTTTTTGTGAAAATGTGGATGTTTGACCTGACCTGAATAACATCCTGTCAGTTATGCCAGAACAGGGAATAGTCCCTGTCAGTACTCAGTCAGTCAAGTAATGAAGTGTGATAATCTTGCTTTTTCCAAGTATTCTACGATCATCACTACACAAGAATCCAAAAAATCTTAGCCATGACTTTTCCTGCACATCGAGCCATTTTAATTTTCCTTGGGACACTTTCACCTACTCCCCTCCACTTATTGAACTGTTGTTTTGTCTCCAACATGTAATGGTGAATACATGTTTTTCTAATGTTAAAAAATATTGAAGACACTCAGAAAAATTGTATTTACAAGTCTAAAAACACGCTTGAGAAATCTTCATTCAAATGCATTTTCGGTCGACTACAAACATATGCAGGACTATCAAGTGAAAGCTTCTTCATACCTAAAATTATCATGTAAAGTGTAATGGTCATGATCTATCAAGATTTTTACAGTGTCAGCAAGCTCACATATCAGTCAGTGATCATTTAATACAGCATTGTGGATTTTAGTGATGATTTTGTCAGTCAAAGTGATTTTTTTTAGGCTTCCTGAGCCTTCATAATCTTGAATGGATGCATGATGATCATGTTTAAATTCAGATGCATATTCTTTTATTTTTGGAAACGAAGGGGGAAGAAGCCTTTTAAGTGGGTACTATCTCTTTCAGTATGTCCAAGTGTTAAACCTTTTAAAAAATTAAGTAATTTAAAATAACTCAAACATCAATTTTATAAATTTATCAGAAACTGTCAAAGCTTGTTTATTTTACTTGATTGCCATAAACAAGCAACTAAAGACACATATTTCTGACTTTGCAGCATGCCATCTAAATATGTGTCAAATATCGTAGTCATTTGGTCATGCTTGCAACATCTCTGTGTCACGCTGAGAAATTTTTGTACGATCCTATAATTACTTATATTAACATCTAATTTATACAACCTGGCTTCAAAATATTAATAGCAGTTATAACTTCAGCATATAACAGAGGACAAACCATTGACTCCTGTTCACCAGGAGAAGATTGGCAATCAATACTTCCATCAGCTGTAACCTTTAAACACAAAATTTAAGAAATTAATATCAAAAATCCACTTTTCAATCTGTTTAAAATAATAAATAATTTCTACTTTCTATTCTTAATAGTTGAGAAAAGAATACAGATTTTTATAATAAATTATACAAGTCCTTAATGCCCAATAATCTTTTTACTTCATTAACATATTTTGAATAAACTAGAAATAATTCACATTCATTTAGAATGTTTAAATTCAAATATAATAAAATACATATTACATAAAACTTACCAATAAAACTTCATCATTAAAAGACTCTTTGGCACTTTTTACTAAATTTTCCATGTTTTCTTTTTTAAATAAATCACCAGTGGCATCTTCACCAAAATTCCATTTATGTAAAGTATTGTATATCAATCTATCATCATTTATCATGCAAGAAAGTGTATTTTTCTCATGGTGCGGATTTAATGTTGATGCTAACCAATCCCACTGTAAAAACCACTTTCATTTAAAAAAATAATAAATAAATAAACAACAGTTTACATTTTTAATGAACATATACCTGACTTTATCTGAATCATAATTTGTCTTAAACAATGTGCTTCAATTTCTTTCTGATAGGATTTAGCCAAATTCAAATCAAAACCCATACATATATTTTCTTTTTCAAGTTTTATAAAAATCTGGTAAGCCCTTGTGAGTGAATATGAGGAGGGACAGACAGATTGACAGACAAATAAAAATAACAATGCATTAAACTAGTACCTTATTATTACATTACATCTCAATTGGGGAAATATCAGTGACCCTCACAGGCATGAATCAACCAGTGAAGAATATATGTTTCCCACCTTACAGTGAGTGTAGAGTATCTGAAAATTTGTGTGTGTGTCACTATAAATTTACAGATATCATTATTTTCAAGGAATTAATAATATACAATTAGTCTAAATTTCACATATGGCATTCAGTATGCAGTGAGTATAAGATCAAAATGGCAGGTAATAATTTTTTTTTCTAATCATCATCAAACATAGTACAAATAAAAAAAAACCTTTGAAAATAAATTTATTTCAATGTTCCAATATGCTATAATATATTGAGAATTACAAAATTAAAAATGCATATCATTTAGTTTTTTATAATCATGAAAACATTAATAAAAATTATTACAGCAGTTTTGAAAACCATTATAATAAATATCAGGGCATAATTTAAATAAAATTAATCACTCGAAAATTTTTAAAACAATAACCTGAAATTGATATTGAGAAAAACAAGTTTGTAAAAAAATTAAATAAGATTTGAGAGAAAATTCATCTAATAAAATCAGAATATTTTGAAATTTAATGAATAAGATATTATCAACCCCTTGTTCATGTGAAACTTAAAAGTTCATCGAGTGTACTTTGATCTGAAGTAAAAAATTACTTAACACATTTGTTGCCTACCAGACAATTGCCACCATAAGACCAGCTGAGCTCAAATGCTGTTCTGACACAAAAAAAACAACATAAAACAAACTTGTGAGAATGGTTTTGCTCTTAAGTCATTAAATTTTATAAGTTATAAGAGTGAATAGACACTATTTATTGATTGTCCGATATTCAGTAAATATCAAATAATCAATGTAAAAGCTTTATTTGGATTACACTTTACTGTATGTGTAGCTTTCAAGTTTTCATGACTACTGTTTCTTATCTAGCATTTATTTTAAATTTAATCAAACAGCCAATCCAAATATCTATAACTACTCATTTTTCTTAAACATTTAGAGGTAATGTAATAAAATAATCTGACATAAAATAATATGCTAGAATTGGTCTAAAGAGTAATAAAAGCTACTCAGATTTGGTATAATCCTTTCATGGTATCAAAGGTCACTTTGGACTTATGTCCTTAAGGAAAATAAAAACCTTGTTTTTTCATGTATATTAAAAAAAAAACAAAAAACTGTTATTACCACATTACATTATTGTCGATGAATAATTTTTTAACTTATGAACTTTCAAAACAAAGTTTCACACAATAATTATTTTCTATGACAATTTCTATTTATTTATTATTTTTTCAGAATAATTAAGTAATAAATATTGATAAGAGAGAACAAAAATTTGTAAAAAAAAAAATGATGGCGAATCATTTGTTTACAGATAGATCCTCATCTAGGCCCAATAAACTCAGCAGCATATATGATTCTAAATTTAGATCATAACAAAGCTAACATGCCTATTATGTATTTGTTGGTGTAATCATGATGATGGCAGCAATATTGTAAGTGTGGCCCTCTGCTATAAGCAAGGTAACAATAACTACGAAAAATATTATTTTAGATAAAACTTCCTCCAAATTTTAGAAACATTAAGTTATATTCAAATTAATTTTTTTACGAGACACTTCACTGAGAAAAAGGTAAAAAAAAAAAAAATTGCTTGAAGTGTTGCAACAGTTTTGAGAATTAATTTTGAATAAACTCCAACCAACTATTGTGGTTTAAACAATAGAGCTATATGAAATGCTATACTAGAACTTAACAACCAAGAATAAAATAAAACATCCTCAATGTCACTTTAATATATGACTCATACAAAAGAAATCATTAAAAAAAGCTACTGAAATTGGTTAAAAATTTATTTATAAATAAGCTTACTAAGATGACTTGCTGATTATAAAATGCCAGGTACGGAACCTAAGACTTTTAGTATATTTGTTAGATGCTTTATCGATTCATCTACCTAGATAATTTGAATTAAGACAAAGTAATAGTTTTCAGATGACAATTAATGCATTATACAAGATTAAAGATTATTATTGTTGTTTCCATCAAGTGTTACACAAAGTTGTATAACACAAAGTGTTCACCACTGTCTGGATTGGTAAGAAGCAACTATGAATCTGATCATTATTAGTAATTTAAAACAAAAATTCTATTTACAATATTAATTGCATACCTTTATTTCAACATATTCTGTAGATATTAACAACAATAATTAATAAAAAAAAAAATCACTAGAAATACAAAGCAAGGATTCTGCACATGTTGAAAATGTATATAATATTGTAAGGGATTTAATAAAAAATGATATGAAAAATAAGCCATATTATAATAATAATTTTTTTTTTTTTACCTCTGGAACCACCGTTAGGTTATATCTTCAGAGGATGAGATGAATGAATTGTAGCGTTTGTGAAAAATGCCATGCCTGACCGGGATTTGAACCCGGGACCTCCGGATGAAAAGCCGAAGCCATATAATGACTATATTATCGTACATTGGTATACTATCATATATCATACACTGACAAATTATGTTATATGTTGAATTTTATTTTGTGGTGTATGAATTTTATGTTTCATGATACATTTAATACATTTTTGTAATCATATTGTTACAATATGCTTTTAGTTTTATTTTATGTGTAATAAGTTATTTTTGTTTTATTCATATCCCTGAATGTTATGTTTTCCTTGCTGAATAAAATATTATTGCTTACACACACAAGCGCGCGCACGCACACACATATTAGCTTTTACATATTAGTCTTTTTTTAATAAATAATTAAAAATTACTGATAATACACAAAGTCCTAAAACAATAATTACTAAACCAGTTACCATTATAAGCAAAACTGTGACTTATAAATAAATAACTTCATCTGTATCAATGCAATGTGAATAAGATAAAAAATAAAACACTAAATATGTGATCCCTCATTACAGTAAAAAAAAAAACTACAAATGATTAAGATAAAAAGATTGTAGATATCTTAATGCAGCATACCTTAACAAATGGATAATTTAACTGAAGATAATGATTTAACGAAGTAATAAAAGCTCCAGGTGCCTCACATAAATGTACACTGTTAAGAAATTTATTTTTATCAGCTAGTGTTGGTATTAAATCAAATCTTGCAACAATTTCATAGAATTTCAACCATGCCTATTAAAAAAAAAATAAATAATTACACTTAAAGTGTAAAATATATATATATATATAATTAACAAGTAAAATGTTAAAACCATAATGATCTGAACAATATTATCATAACGCAAAACAGTAACTCTTTAATGCAAATTTATCTCTTCCGACCTTTGCAAAGAATGGATGATTAAATTAACTCGATATGATTAAATGATCACTTCTTTCACTTAAGCAAATTTATTAAGCAGGGCAGCTAAATCCCACTTATTATAACTTCCTTTCTTGGAATCCTGCGACAGTGTAGACTGAAATTGCTTAATTAAAATTTTCATTTAATAAGAAAACACTGACTTTTAATTTATTATTTTTACAAGTCAACTTACTGAAATCAAAATATATTGTGAAGAAAACCTTAATTCATTTGTGAATAGTCACTTCAATTGTATAAGATACACAGATATCCTGGTAAACATTGGCCAAGCTTAAGGAACCAAAAAAACATAAAAATAAAGAAAAATATTCTTGTGGACAAACGCCTTACTCACTTCATTTACCTTTTATCTGCCAAAAATTTATATTAAAAATGAACTGAAATAGTTTAATGAAATCTGTAGTACATGTATCCAATAATAACATGTACAAAATAAATAACTTTAAAAAAATTAAAAAGTACTGTAGTGGACATCTAAATTCTTTAATCATTAATAACTTAAATATGTAGTTAAATAGTAACTTATATAAACTAAATATAATTTTACTAGATAAAATATTAAACTTTTCATTATGAACAAAATAATACATTGTTAAAATTGGTTGATAAACATAAATATTACTGAAACTGTTAAAAAAGATCACAAAAATTATGCAGTCTGACAATTTTTTGGCTGTTTACACTTCTAAAACAAATTGAATTAAAAATAATTTCTAACATTAGTCAGAAAAGAAACAAAAATTTGGCTGCAATTTTGGAAATGCAAATGACATGTTTATGACTCATTTATATGAAATTAAACACATATACGAAAAAGTGCAAATTTTATTTATTATGCTGTGGTAAAATGTTTGTTTGGATAATTTTTTCTTTTTTATGATAAAGAATTAATTTTAAAGTGTGAAAAATATAACCTGGCTAGGCTTTGAAACTGGAACATTCAGGATGAAAAGCTACTGTTCTGCCACAGAGATTTTAGCATATAATTATTGTTACAATCAATAATGCAATATTAGCTGTTGATTAAACATTATGTTCAAAATTCTGTTTTATTTTTAATTATTAAAATAAATCAACTAATATTTGCGTATTTTACCTGAGTCAACATATCTGGTCTTATATTTTTCCTTACATGTTTCATGACTTCAGCAGCTATATTAACCTTTTTTGTATGCTGATGCCAATCATTTAGATTAAAATCATCTAATAGACTTTTGGTTCTATTTAAATGATCTTTAAGATCCTGTAGTTCTTTCATCTAAAACAAAAGAAAAAACATATTTTTAATTTTATTTACACAACAGCTTACAACTTAACTCTGAATCAAAATAGAAACTATTACATGGATATTTGTAATGAAAAATAATGACTAATTTAATTTTTAAGTCTCTATTATAATGTTTCACTACAAGAGAGATAACACATTGTGATAATACAATTAATCTATTCAAATTCAATTAAAATGAAACTACATTTTTGCTTAGATACAAAACAGAGATCTCCCCAGCATCTTATGCATCAGCTAGTAAGTGACAATGGTAATCATTAGTCATACATTAACAGAATTTTATAACTGACTGCTTAACATCATTAATTGTATATTTAATTTTTTAGTCAACAGCTCTTTTTTAGGCAATTCTAGAAAACATGTTTTCAAAAACTATTTAAAAAAAAATGAAACTTATGGAAATTCAGGAAGAAACTTGCACAAAATCATTATCACACCAAGGAAGCAGCTATTAGTAACTGATGGCAATGGATGATATAAATTCCTCATTATTTGCTCAGGATTAAAATTAAAGTTGTACTGAAAGTAGGTCTATCATGTTGCTTTAATTATATTTTTTTAAGTTTTTATGATTTTTTTTTTTACTTACTTTCACTTTTAATAAAATTTTCCAAATAAGAAAAATTAGTAATGGAATATAGGCAGGGTATTTTTGGGTTTTTCTTGCATACTGTGTAAGTTGATGTATATAATATGTATATCACATAGTTTGAATGTAAGGATGAATCCAAAACAACAAATACAATGTAAAAGATCTCTCACATGCCATCGAACTAAGAAATGTAGGCAATTGTGAGTGCAATTCCAGAAACATTTGGTCATTTTTTCCAAATACAAAAAAAAAATAGGTAATGCATTAAACACAAAAAAAATAAAGTGATAAATAATATGATTATAATTGCTAAACAATACCAAACACCTCAAGAGTTCTAAAGTAAAACATTAAAAATGACTTTTGTGAAATTCCAAATTGTTGTGAATAAAAGCTATTATTCAAAAATTAACTTATAAAGTGGGGTAATCAAAATAATTTTTGAAAAGTTAAATGAAATACAAACTTAAAAGATTGGTGTTAGTGTGTGTGTACCCACATGACATAAAAACAATGATGTATATCATGTCACATAAAAAGCATCCCTATAAAATGTAATGTTTGATCAGACTTTTTACCTTTCCTTCACAATAGTTTTAACAAAAATCAAGTTGTTGAGCCTCCACGAGGTGTACTTGGATGTATCCAGAACAAATAGGAGAAATTTGTTTGGTGAAATGAGTCTAAACAAACTTCACAACTTCATCTACCATCAGGTCACACACCACTATCACCTCACTAGATCACATGTAGATTGTAACTTGGGACTTGCTACAGGTGACCCCTTTCAGTCAACCATTAAAAATCTTTTAAGGAATATTCCACCAGCTGATCCATCAGCAACAATAGAGTTCAGAGAAGGTAGCAGTCAGATATGGTGAGCTGCTACTTAGAAAACAACATGCAATCAGAAGCATTGGAATGATCTAACACCACACATATGAACAAAAACAATACAAAATCCAAATCAAAAAAAAATCTCCTAAAGACTGTAAAGAAAATGAAAGTTTCTGGGACCTACTTCACCAGACCATAAATAACATCTCCAAAAAACACATTAAACAACTAATTAGAGACTTCAACACTCAGCTAGGCAGAAAACAAAGAACCATGTCATCATTGCAAAATGGCCTGCCCAAAAGACAACAAATGAAATAGGATAGACTCGTTCTCTGCAGAAACCCCAACCTAATCTTGAAATTCACATATTTCAAGAGTAAATCTCAAAAACTCAAAACCTGAAAATACCCTGACTACACTAAAGGAAAATAGTAACTAGACCATATCTTCATGGACAAACACCACCACAAAGGATCTAGAATGTAAAAGTCCTCCAAGGAGTAAATATAAGTTTAGATCACCATATAGTAAAAATGAAAATTAAATTCACTACCTGAATGCAACAACAAAACAAAACCCCTACAACTAAAAGAAAAATAGATCCTACCCAACTAATTAAGAATGAAAATACCAAAAAACAGCCAAAAACATTATCACATATAGACTCGAAGAACTAATCAACAACTTCAGATAAATCACTGAAAAATTGGCTCCAATAAAAAGCATCAATTGTGGAACAGCAGATGTGAAAAAACCAGTGGAGAAGAAACATCAACCATCACACCAATCCCAAAAATCAGAAACATCCTTCCAAAATCTAGTAAAACAAAGAAAAGAAACCACCTGAACCCTAAGAAAAATAAAAAGATAACACTATACAGACTGAAATAAACAGAAAGAATTCAACAAAAAAATGTTGAGACACAACCACAAAACTTAAAAAAAAAACAATTACAAAAATATTAACCCCCAACCCTACTAATGAAGGATGAAAATCATAATCTGGCCCATAACAATAAAGACAATGAAAAAATCCTAGTTAAATATTTCAACAAACTCCTAAATTGTGAAGAACCAGCATAACTCCAAACCTTCAACACCAACACTCCAATAGCAACACCATTGTAAAATATCAACCCTTCCACAATAAGAAGTCTACAAAACACTGCGCGAGATAAAGAATTACAAAGCGGCAGGAGATCAAACCTTTTAAAGATTGGGAAACATGCAGGAAAACCAGCAAAAATTTCCCTCCATCGACAATCAAACATCTGGATCAAGAAGAACTACCAGAACACTGGTTAACAGCTCTCATCCACCCACTATATAAAAAATCAGACAAAACATACAACAGGGGAATCTCACTCATAAAGACAACATACAACATTTTTTCAAACATTTTCTCAACAGGATTGGTTTACAACTCAAGAAAGAACTAGGAGAATACCAAGGAGGTTTCAAACCCTACAGGTGCTGTCCACACCACATCATGAGACTCAAGCTAATAATGATTACAAAAGGAAAAGAAGCAGCAACATGCTGGTAACGTTTATAGACGTCAAGAAAGTATACAATTGCATCCACAGAGAATCACAACTAAAAATTATAAAACATCTTGGATTACATCCCAAATTAATAAACATTATTAAACTGATCCTGATAAACACTAAGGCAAAAGTGAAATTCAGAGACAAACTCTCCGAACCATTTGAGATCAAAACAGAACTGCACCAAGGCGATGGACTCTCATCACTAATACCTAACTGCATTTGGAAATGTCCTGGAACCAGTTTTATCCTATTTTCCAGCTCAAATTACATAACAACCCACCAACTTTATTACTCAATTTGGATCCAAAAAATTATAGTAGGGCTTCTTTTTATTAGAAAATCTGTAATCCGGGTGAAATCTTTTGTTAGCCGTAACTTGAGAACTAAGCGTTTCCAGATCAATGTTTATATGAACTTTTCTCATTATTTTCACCAGTAGAACATGTCCTGAAAGTTTATATGTTTCTGCGTGGCACATCACATGACACACACATGTGCATATGTGTGTGTGTGTTATGTATAGAAAAGTATACAAATGTATATAAATCAAGGATATCCAGAAATGAAAAATACTGCCAAAAAGATGATCCTTTTTATAAGTACAATTAATGTTTTTCCAGTTGATCTTAGGTTGGATTTTATGTTCTTGAAATTATCATGTTTATAATTGTAGATAATTGTCAAATTTGCAAAATATAACCTTCACTTAAATATTGGGTAAAAATTTAATGATTTTTTTTTGTGCTGAATAGTATTATTATCTATTAGAAATTGAATTTAGGAATTGCTACAGTAGAAAAGTTTTAATTAACTTTTTTTAATTGAGCATATGTGTGATTTATTTAATACCAATATTTAATTTTTATCAATTAATATACAACATATAAGTTGTATGAAACTGTCGGAAAAGTTTTATTTAAGTAGAAATATTTATCTATTAAATACTAATTTAATAGTATTAAATAGTAATTACATTACTATTACATTAGCACCTAAGAATTGAATTTTCATAATAATTTTATGGCTTTAAAAAGTTATTTTCACCTTTCAGTATGAGTTATAGTCTTTTTAAATTTATTTAAGTACTTCTTTGTAACACTTTTCTGTTGTTATCATAGACAGCTTGCTTTATTGTTATTAGGCGTATTCTCTAGTAGTATAACAAGTTTGTATTATCTTATCTGAAATTATATTCCATTACTGGCTATAAAATGTATTTATCTAATAATTTAGTTGCCTATCATATCAAATTTCTTGCAGTCATAAACCTTTTTTAATAAATTTTGTTTCTAACATTACTGTTACCCAATATAAAGTTTTTATAATTTTAATTTTACTCCAAAAAAAATATTTCCTGGCTTTTGTTTTAAATTTAAACTTCAACCTTTTGTTAAATACATTTGGTGAAAAAAAAACTTAAAAAACACTGCACAACATCTATTATCAGTGAATAATCCTCCCCTGCCACTTTGATATCTGCCCAAAGTCATTGGAAATCAGGATTTTTCTTTTCTTTTTTTGGTGCTTTTTAATACAACCAAACCATCTAAAAGAACACCTAAATATGTTGGCTGAATAAAATTTAAAATGTTCTCAATTAATAAAATACAGTTATAAAAAAAGCTATATTTTTTCAGAGGCTATATTTAATAAAAAGCTTTTGAAATAATGCTACGTTTCAAAAATTTATAGTTCAAAATAATTTTCCATTCCCAGTCATCCACAACACACAGCAAATTAATAAAATATTTATTTGTGTCAGATAATTTTTAAGTCTTTTTAGAGACTGTCACCAAAAGCCCTGAGTATGTCGTTGGTTGTGGCATTGTTATTTTAGGTTTTGAAGGAAGCTTGAACTGAAGTGTGTATTTTTAAATGTATGTGATCAAAATTGTTTGAAAGATATTTGAATGTTATTTTTATCAGTTGATTCATTTACAATTGCTTAAATATGTATAACTATCTTATCAGTTTTATAAATTTTTTTTATATTGTTTGCTTTAAAACATAACAATGTTCTAAATAAACACACTCTAAAAGCAAACACTTTTTCAAACCTATAATCAATATCGAAGATTATTAAAAACTTAATTCAACCACCAGACCAGTGCCACATTCAAAAGAATGTGGGACTGATGTCCCACATTCTTGAGACCAGTGCTGTCTCTAAAGAAGCTTAATTTAGAGAAAAAGCTAGCCCAGCCACAGATAAAATTTTCATCTTAAGATAAATTCTACTGTAATTAATTTTTCAATTTTTTTTATATTTTAAAGAACAATATATTACATTTACTACATTAATCCTATAGGGAAAGATTTCTATCAGTTCATGCATTTTTACCTTGAATCAAATATGCAAATACTTTGAAATATTTATCAGAATATCAGTCTATAAGTATTTATGCCACAACAATCAATAATAAGCAATAATGAAAAAAATAAAAATAATTCATATCATCTATACAGATTGTTTAAATAGACTATTAAGTTATCTATAAAAACATTACTACAGAGCAACTTCTACAAAAAAAGGAAAATCGTTAAAATAAGGTGCATTTACTCTAAAATGAGGCATTAAAAAACACATAGAGATCAGATTGTTTATCTATTCTATATTTTCTTATATATTCTTTCTGTATCTATTTTTCAGATATTTTTGCTTGGCAGATGAAACCTAATATGTTGTAGAAAAAACATTTTTACAGAAGCAAATATATTAAATAATGTTAATAACTTTAATACAGCACAATGTTGGTGTTTTGAAGTGAGGTTTTATAGAATTGTGGTCATTTAATACTTTTTGAATATGATTTAGATTGTTGTGAACTTCTTAAAATAAAAATTCCTTCCATTCTGTTTGGTTTAAAGTTTATGCTACCTTTATCTGTTATAGGATATCAGAGACATCCTACTTTCCTCAGAAAATTCATCATATTCTTCAGATATTTTGAAAGTGCTAGATACATGCTGGATTAGAATTAGATGTCTAGGTATTCATATACTGGACACTGGGTTGGTCTAATGGTTAATCTCATGATTGCAAATCAACTGATTTTGAAGTTGAAAGTTCTAATGTTCAAATTTTAGTAAGGCAGTTACTTTTATACGGATCTGAATACTAGATCATGGATACTGGTGTTCTTTGGTGTTGGGTTTCAATTATCCACACATATCACGAATGGTTGACCGGAGACTGTACAAGACCACACTTCATTTATATTCATACATATCATCCTCTTAAGTAATAACTTTTGGAGGTTCCAGTGGCTAAAACAGAAAAAAGGGAGAGATATGTCAGGTGCTTTACAGGAGACTAGCTCCACTAACCAATAAAACAACTTTGTTTTATATCTTTCACTATGTACAATTTAAAATCAATAATGATGTTGATTTGGCACTATTTTTTATAGTTGTCTTTTTCCATTAAGGAACAGTGAAAACTGAAGGATTTCAGTTACCTCAGTTGGATAAATTGTTAAAAAATGATTTTTGAAATTCAATTAAAAAGATTTTGGATGCGTGGACAAAATTTGAAGACTAACTTTAAAAAATGCTATTTAAAAATTTGTTAAAAGTTCATCAAAAGTCTTGAAACATTCTCCATATTAACATATTTTACATACTAAAAATAGGTGTTATTGTTTACAATTAGAAATAAAATTTAAACAAACTTAACCTGTACTTACTAACTTGACTAATTAACAACAATGTTTTAATTATTTACTATTAATTAGTCAAGGTTAGTGAGTGGAGGTTAAGTTTGGTTAAATTATATTCATCATTTCTCTGCTGATACCTCCAAAATAATCACAGATATGGAAGAATTCTGCCTCCATTGTATTTTCTTTTTGAAAATGACGGCTCGGTTATTTCTACCATCATTCCTGGACCATCTACGTTTATTCCATACAGACACCTCCCTCAAGTATATTTTCCAATCTATTATTACTTCAACTAGCAATATTCTATGCTCACTAACCTTTGATAATGGGCCTAGTGAATAAAAATCAGTAATTACTTATACTGATGGTTTTTCAGTAAATACTGAGGTTTAAGAGAATAAAGATAAGTAAATATTCAACTGATCAACTTCCGGTCAGTATTCCTTTTACTTCTCATTGCTTTCTGAAACTACACGAAATTACTGATTTTTTCTAGTAAATACTTAAAATGGAGTGAATAAAAGTTTTCTTTTACTTAACAGCATCAGTAATTACTGTAGACTTGTTCAGTAATTGAAAACCCATACTGAAAACTTCTACTGATAAACTGATGTGGCAGTTTTCATAAGAATACGAGAACCTAAACACTTTAGGGACCGTAAATCTATAAGTAAGAATACATACAAGGAATTTCTTCGTTTTGACAAGGCTTCTGTGGAATACTTAACTACTTTTTTTCTAGAAGAAACTAATGAAACAAGAGGAGAGGCTATAAGTGCCCATTGTAAAATGGAAATATTTTTAAGATATTTGTTTGATCCTGGGTAACAAAGTGGTGTTGCCGAGGATTTCGGAATTCACAGAACTACAGTCAATAAAATATTTAGAGATGTTCAACAGAAATGGAGAAAGCTGATAATTGGATTCATTTTCCTCAAACCTTAGATGGAATTTCAAAAGCGAAAGAAAAATGAAATAACGAATTCAAAATGCCAAGTGTAATAGGGACAGTTCACTGCACTCATGTGGAGATTAAAAAACCAACAGTTTTTGGAGACTCTTACATTAATAGAAAGCGGTATGCAAGCATCAATGTGCAAGTCACATTCGATGCTGAAGAGAAAATTACAAGCATCGAAGCTCAGTGGCCAGGAAGCACTCATGACAGCCGCATTTGGAGGCAGAGTAGTATGTGTCACCACATATCCAAATTAAATGCTGCTGCCTGTATTTTGGCAGATAGTGGGTATGGTGCAGCTCCTTGGCTCCTAACACCATTTAGTCAGCCAAGGTCTAGAGAAGAAAGAATTTTTAGGAAACAGCATTCTACAGAAAGAGTGACAGTGGAAAGAGTGTTTGGTCAAATAAAGATGCGATTTCCTATATTAGCCAATCCAATTAGAGTAAAACTGGCTAAAGTACCGAAGATAGTTGTTGCTTGCGCAGTGTTGCATAATATAGGAAAATCGCTTAACGATAAATCCAGTGTAAATAAAGAGGGACACCAAGAATGTGAGGATGAAGAGGAAGAAGATATTCAAGTTGAAGAAGAAGAAAACA
>JAAAKQ030508682.1:22917-35287 GCA_010016005.3 Zanna intricata | reverse complement strand
ATATATATATATATATATGGTGAAAAAAAAAATTATGTATATATATACCACCCTAATTTTGAACCATAGATATATATATGGTTCCACATAGCTTCCATCACCAAAACTTCCCAAAATATTTAAATGAGCACTGTTAATTTATATTAAAGACTTTTCTTTCTCTCCAGCACTTATAACTTTCTTTTCCTATGTTCACTTTCATTTTGATTTGATTCCTCACGCTTACAATACTGCCCTTCATGGGCAACAGTTCCTCCTCCAATTCTACCACATCGCTAACTCATCAGCGTTCTTGGCTGTCTTTATACGATCTTCTCTCAAAACAATTTCAAATAACTTTGCTATGAATTTTTATATATTGCTGCGATACAATAACTACCCAATACCAAATTCTCTTCTAATAACTAATTTTTATACCTTTGTCACTTCCTACTTAAATAAAAATTCTCTATTTTTGGGCTGCATTTTTAAATGTGGTAATAATCTATAACCCTAATTAGTCACGTCTACCTATCCATCCTTAAAAAAAGGTGTTCTATTATTTTTCCAGCTCATTTAGCACGAAGCTGGACCCTCAGGGCGCACACGAATCGGACAGCCGACTCAGGGGATCCTCGGGGCCTACCCCATGACCGCAAAGGTCGCTTCGCTTACCATTCCCGTGTTGCAGAAGGGCACGGTGGTCTTGAACATCCGCAGGGCTCGCTTTAGTCACCATTCCCGACTACTTAGAGGGCTCCGCTCCTTGGATCCCGGCACTTTTCGTTATCCTCATGACTGTGAGAATGATACTAAGTATTCAGGCTTTATAGAAACTTGAAAAAGAAACTAAGATACGAATGATAGAATAATAGTAACCAGGGTAACTAAAGTACATACACACTTTTTGACGACGAAAAATTCGGAACTTATTTCTTTGTCATGATGGTAGAAATATAACAATGAAGTAAAAGGATAAACTTTTTTCCCTAATGAATATCTTTAATTTACTACTTCTCCCTCCTTGGGGATGAAGAAATAATGAATATTTAAAATATTTTAATCTTCATGAAAAGATAAGAGCCTCGGTCTGTGGCTTAAAACCTTCCGTGGTATAATATGAATGTATTCTAAAAATATGAAAGCAATCGATCGGTTGGTTCTTCATAATAAAATATATTTAAAAACCTTCTCGGTTTTACTAAGTAACATGGGTAAAAATTTGGTCACGATTGATCGAGTAATTTTTTCTTTATCCCTATCAAACAAAACCCTTCTTATTCTTTATGAAATAGTATAGATTTTTTTTAAATCAGCAAATATCTAAATGGGAAAACTTCTCACACCTCCTCTAAGCAGGTAATGTACATAATACACGTCGCACCCCTAAAAATACGAACTGTATAACATTTTTTAATATTCTATTTTTTCAGCCAACCAATATTATTGTCACATGATTTTAGTGAATTTTTTATTATAATCCAAAAAATAATGTTCAACTTTTATATCAGAGATAAAGGTTAAATAATTTATTTTAAAAAAAGTTGTCTATTTTTTTTTAATTTTATAAAATTACCTACGTTACATGATCCCTTAAAAAACATATAAGAGTAAAAGCAGGAATTATTTGGGCTATTTTTTTAAATTTGTTTTTCTTCAACAAATCAATACAGAATTTCCATTTAATAATTATAACTCATAACTTTTTCTCTGGTAAAAGATTAAACTTTTCACTCCGTGTAAATGTCATTAACATCGTTGCCAGTTTTCGGATAAAATTAGTTTTGTATAATTTATGTTAATATTTTACAATTGGGGATCATTTGAATACAGCCCGTAATTTTGAATTACGGTCGGTTAAATACTCAAAACTTTTATTTTAGTAGTTCTGATCTACTCATGTACCACTTCCAAATAACTACTGAAAGCACTTGACATTTGCCTCTCAACTCTTGTTACAGTGGTCTCCAGAGTACTGTCGGTTTAAGTTGTAACAACAACTATGCATAGCGCTTACATCCGCACAAAAACACCCTATCCTTGTCAAACGGATTCAGCAATAAGCCAAATCCTCGTACGTACAAGTTGACAGTGAACTAGGGGGAGAGAATTAGACCGATGGCCAAAAACAATCAATAACGTTAAGTCGATACTGCTGCTTTCAGCTAATGTCTACGTGGTGTCAGCGAAATTGGTCTTACCATTTCTTCTACGTGTGTGTTTGTGTGTGTGGGTGTGTGTGTTTGGCGCGCACACCACACACACTCATTTTATAAGTTTCACAAGTCTACAAAATTTTAGATTTACTATCTTAATTTTATTTCTTTAGCAATACTTTCAACATTACAATTTTTGCGCATTAAAATCATTAAATTAAATAAACTCCACATAATTATTACATAAAAAAACTTGCAACTATGTTGTTAAATTTTTAAAAATTAACTCTTCTAACTGAGGTAATAAATTAGAAGAAAAAGAATGTAATTGTTAGTCAATATTTTAGTAATATTAACAATTAAAAAAAGCAAAAATAACTTGAATTTATTAGTTTATACTCAAATTTATACTTAAATAAAGAGTAAATTTTTATTTCTGAAAACTAAAAGGATTCCAGCGTATAAGTGTGATGATAAAATGATGGAATGAGACTTTAAAGAATAGGGAAACGCAAAAATTTTATTTTGTTAAAATGAATTAACTTTCTTTTCGCCCCGCCCCCTTACGTGTTTTCATATAAATATCCGCTTCGTTATAACGGATTTTATTATAATATATACATTTTTAATTAAATAATTATTAACAATATTTAAAAATTGTACATTTATCTAAACAAAGTCAATAAAGAAAAAATCTGATGTGGACACTACATGGCTTCCTTGACAACCTATTAAATTACTAATTAATTTAATAACTTATGATTTTTTTTCATAAACTTTTTATTTACGATCAGAGGTTCAAAAAAAAAAAGGAATACTAATTCGAAACGATGTGCTTTCCTCTTAAAGATCCAATTATTTCATTAATAAAAATTTTATTTGGCTATAACTCTGGTACTAATGAAAATAAGTACCACATATGGAGATATCGTTGGAAAACCCCTCTCGAAGAGGGCTTGTTACTGCAGTAAAGAAAACGGTCAAAATCCAAATCCTTTGAATTTTGGGCTTTTTGGACACTTTTGGTAGATTGCAATCAAAAGAAGAGATGCACTATCATGTTACAATACTACATGTTACAACAGTCGTAAATCCAAAATTTCAATATTCTACGGCTAATCATTTTTGTGATATGTGAAATACGTATGTACGTACAAACGTCCCATTGTACCAGTCAAAATAAATTCAGGTAAGGTCAAAATGGATAATTCCGTTGAAATCAGAAAACCGAAATTTTTGCGAATACAATACTACCTAGTAAAAAAACTTATTCTACTGCTACTGCAATATTTGGTAGATAACAGAACAAGTGTTACGGTACTATAGTTGAAAATATTTTTAAATAAAATTAAAATTTCTTTCAACTATACAAATAATAATTAAATGTATTATTTTTTTATATTCCAATACATGTTCATTTTACTGATATATATATAATCACCTTTAATTTAAAAGGAAAGAAAAATTAACTGCCGTTAAAAATATCATGCTAAAAGTCATAAATTCCCTCATTTAAATTTTTTTTTTTTGTAATCTAGAATTTACATCAAATTAAAACATACTGGCTTATACATTGGAAACAAAGTCATACCCCATTGTTCTTTAATCGCTATTTAATGTGATTAGAAGGAAAAAATATTTTTCTGATTTAATTAAGGGCCCATGAGCATTTTTTTCACCCATTCAATTTATTTTGTTTCTTTCAGCGTTTTCATGACATAATGTTCATCCTGATCTCGGATTAAGTCACAATATTTAGCATCTAGTATATTCTAATTGCATCTGTAACAAAGAGCTATAATTTTTATCTCACGTACATGTTTTATAATTTATTTTTTCCATTAGTTTTCATGACATTTTCATATTAATATTATAACTGATTGATATAGAGAATATTTATTACGTTTTTGAACCAGAAGCGTTTTTAACTACACTCGAAACGTATTTATAAATACTTAAAACGGAAGCTTATAAACGTAAGCCTTCTTACGTTTATAAGCTTACCCTAATTGTAACATGAAATCAACAATATAAATATAAAAACAAAAAAAATTTTCTTTAGCAAATTATTGAAAAATACTATTCTGAAGGTTAGAAAATACTAGAGATTTTCGGTCATTTTGATGTAAATCTCAACCTTGAACTCTTTATTCTAAGAATTCAGATTGATTTTTTAATGAGTTCTCTAAATCGTAAATTTAAATAAGGTTCAATTATTAAAATCGTCTTGCTATAAAAGATGCATCTCATCGGATTTTATTTCAATGCGCGCATAATTACCGTCTTCTTCAATGAATCCGAATTCCTCAATATAATTTCAAATGAAAAGTAATCTAGAACCTTGGGAAGCGATATCGATACCATAAGAGACAGATGGAATTTCCTATGTCAATGAAGTAAATCATACAATACTGTGTATGCTTAAATTTCATAGAAATTCCATACAATTAGTGAAAAAATATTTCGTTTTGGTAATGTGGTGTTCTGGTTCAAGACAAACTTCAACATCACCAAAAAGGAAAACCTTTCACGTGCCATTAGGCTTAATTTTACTTATACGAAGAGCCCGTATCTTAAGCTAAACTATAACCGATTTATTATTAAAATGTAAGGAGTAACTGTAAAGTTATAATTGCCCACATAATCGTTTTATCGATTACAAGACACTGAAAGATTTTACTTTTCACCCACAATTATTAATCTACATTTTAATACACTGCAATTGCCAATTTATACTAAATAAATATTATAAACAACAGCAATAGATCAAACCGACTTGTTTCGGAATTTTTTCAGCCAACGTGAACTAGCAGTTGGGAAATAATGCTACTAGGTATCGCCTTCCGAACCCGGTTGGATTCGGATGGCGACCACTAGACCTACCCACGGGTTGAACTAGTGGTTAAACTCGTCATCGCAAATCAGCTGATTTCAAAGTCGAGAGTTCTAAGGTTCAAATTCTAGTAAATGCAATTACTTATATCCGGATTTGAATACTAGATCGTGGATACCGATGTTCTTTGCTGGCTGGATTTCAATTAACTACACATTTCAGGAATGGTCGACTTGAGACTGTACAAGACTACATCCAAACCCCGTAGGGGAAGACACCCGCCATGTGACGTTCCAGTCGCCACACCACCCCTCCCGTTCCTACCCTGATGGGTTTTTAACGGGCGTTCACTTCATTTACATCCATACTACGAGCCTACATATCATCCTCTTACGTAATACATTACATTGGGTTCTGGAGGCTAAAAAAAAAGTGTCCACCGTCCGACACAACATCGGCGTCATGATGTTTTAACATTATAAAATAACAGTAGCCCCTCATTCAAGTGCACGTAGTTCAGGACACGGAAGTACATTTTAAATTACAAACATGCTGAAATTTAAAAGGACATGTTTCATTCAAAAGTGTGTACAAATCAAATTATGTGATTATATGTTTGGTTCACAACCAATAAACCAATATCGTTTACATTGCTTAAACATTAACAAAAATATTATTATTGTTTACTCTTGTTCTATCCTGAAATAAAAAGAGTGACGTCATGATAACGTTTTGTAATCAGTCCGACAAATAACATCGATGACTAAGAGTATGAGCAATACGTGCAGTACATATTCTGAGACTAGAGTTAGTGTTGTCAAACTCTGTATAAAGGCTAAACACAAATGACGTGCATGTATGTACCTGTTATGTTAATAGTAATGAGTCATTTTCAATACGTTTAGATCATTTGTTTTCGAAGTGGGTGGTAACACCCCCTTGTAGGCGCTGGGGGCGTCAGGAGAGGCAGTTGCAGGCCCACAGAAAATTGGGGGGCGTTCAGGCGGGGTCCGGATAATGGTCGATTATTCAACGATTTCTGATAGCATTCTCATTGTCGTATTTGTCTGAACGTGGATTTAGTGCTGTAGCAACGTTGCTAACCAAAAGCAGAAACCGGCTGTATGTTAACTAGCGCGGCGACTTCGTCTGTTTTTAAATTAATTCGAGCCTGATATTAACAAACTCGTTAAAGCACATGAGATTCATCCTTTACATTAATGTAAGTGTAATTTTTCAATTGAAAGCTTTGTTTTAATTATTGTATTGTTATACTGAATATATTATCACTATTGTTTTTATATAATTATATAAATACAATTGTAATTTTTTTGAAAGCAATTTTAATAAAAATACTTCCAATGAATGATTAAGTATGCGTTTTAATTCCTCTCATTTAAAATGTCAATTTCAACTCAGAAATAGGATATGCTACGTTTAAAAACAATAATTACAATTGCTGTTTTTAAAATCTCATCTGTAAAACAACAATGCAATTTATTATCTTTAGCAAATGGTAAGTTTACAAATTTTTGAGGAGCTAGAAAATGTTTGATTCTCAATGTGGGCCATAAGCGAAAAAGTTTCAGAATCAATGGCTTACAATGTACATTTTTTTATGTTAAAAGTTATGTTTTTTTAAATATTACATTATTTTTGTTAATGTAGCAATTATAAATATTTTATAGACTGTGGCCATATTAAATTTACGTAAAATGAACCAGGTACTGTAAAATAACTCGGTCAATGGAATTGAGGTGATTTGGTCTATATAAATACTATTATTATTATTATTATTTAGAATTGGCTATATTACTGATACTACTATTATAACAGTGGTGTAGTGCTTAACTGAAAGCGCTGCTGATCCTTGTAACCTCAGTTAATAATAGATTGTGGGGTTGTAGGTTGTTACAACAACCGAGTTACGGTTTCAACGTTAAGTACATAAAGTGCGATTTAACTCTCGTCAAATCTCTATTTATGAAAACGTAAACAATAATTATAATTAAATACCGGAATTAAATATTTGTTGTATCATTAAAAATGACATAAGGAGTTAAAAATAAAAATAATTTAAATAGAATAAAATATTAGTTACATAATCATTGTTCTTTTGTTTTTTTTATCATCAAGCCGATGATTTTAGAACATTCATATTTTGAGACGGAACATCTAGTACGGCCAAAAAATAAAATATGGTAATTGTAATTGCTACAAGAATTTTTGTTTAAGGGCATGAAAGTGTTTTTACTATCTTTATGTTATAAATTAAACGGATTTTAACTCATATGTAATATAAATAAAAAACAATACATAATGTATTTATTACGCATTTTATGACATTCTCAAGACCTAGAAGCGAGATAAAAATAGAAAAAAAAGAAATATTGGTATGAATACAGAAAAAAGAGTGAATTATAATACGTAAAAAAATCAAGCAGAGTTAAAGCAGAAAAACTAGACAGGTAATCTCTATTGAGAAAAATAATTTTTAAAAATATATAGTTTGGAGAAGATGTAATTTAAACAAGCAATTATTAAATCAAATCCGGCATTCGTAGCGCGAATGGTAATGTCTAGGCCTTTCATCAAGAGATCCTAGGTTCAAATCCCGGGCAGGCATGGCATTTTTCGTACGCTACATCTCCATACTCCACGCACAAACTTTAAGCTTATGTAGCGATATCATAAAGCAAAAAAAAGAAGAAAATTTAAGAATGGATTTACAATCCTTTTTTTTTTCTTTTTTGTTTAATCCCCGGAACAACAGTTAAGGTATATCATCAGAGGATGAGATTAATGAATTATAGCGTGTGTTAAAAATTCCATGCCAGACCGAGATTCGAACCCAGGAGGACCTCCGGATGAAAGGCTGAGACGCTACCACTCGTGCCACGGAGGTCGGCATTAACAATCTTAAAGAGAAGAAATAAAGGTTATGAATATTAGCTAGTGAAATTGGATGTTCAGAAATGAACATACTAAATCATAAAAAAATAATGAAGGATGCATTTACTGATATGAGATAAATGTAATCTACAAGTATATATTACTAAAATAAAGGCAATTAAATTTGGAAAAAAAAAGAAAAAATATTTGAGAGGTAAATATTAAGATAAAAGAATATTAAAATATAGAAGTCAAATGATTTTTTTATTAAGGCTGTAAAATTGAAAAGAATGAACGTTGTAAAAGAGATATTATAAAATAAGTTAGGAAGAGAAAAAAAATGTTTATGAAATTATAAATTATTAAGGCTTTTTATGAGAACCTTTATAAGAGTTTTTCCAGCAAAAAATAAAAAATAAAAATTTAGAAAATTTGAAAGAAATTTTTTATTCTTTATTCCAAGAAAACATGGATAATAAGAAAGCCAGTAAATTAAATGGTTCTTGAAAAAATTGATGTTACAGAAGGATGTTGAAAATTTCATAAGTAACATGCGACGTGACCTTTATTTATAAAGACAAAGATCAGAATTTATATGACAAAAAATTAAATATTTAGGATAAAATCAATAACTCTAGATGACTATAGACTATAGAAAGATAAAACATAAAGAAGCGATTCCATTTTCCATCCACCGACTAAACTAGAAAAGGAAACGAACAAGGAACGTTCCGTACACAACGGAGTAAAAAAAACAAACAGCCTTCTATCAGCACGTCAGGGTCGGCACTGCGGGAGAAACAGTGCTCTCTCTCCCTTGCAGCCTCGTGAGCAGCTTCCGATGTATGCATGCGCAAAACAACCAAACACCACGCCGCTGGAACTGTGAGGCGCACAGTTCCATATAAAGATTTTTGTATCTTTCTTATAAACTGGGGGATGGCTATTAACATTATGCTTAAAGATTATATATTGTACAAATATAAACAAAGAATAAAAAAAAACGACTCATTATATTAAATGTTATCGATAATATCAAGTGGAAATAGGGTGTGCAGCAGTTCCACAGTGCTTATACGCGACCTGCCACTTCGCTGCAAGCTAATTGCTAAAATTGAATAGCTTCAAAAACCAAACAAACCTTATTCATGAAAATACTGTAATATGTATTAAAAAGTTCAAAAAATCTGTCAAATTTGTGACAAAATGATAGATATATGGTATTCGCTGGCGTCAATCGAACCGACGTGCAACTTTTGTCAATACATTGAGAAAAATAATAAAATAATACTGTTTGTTTTTAACGGGTGTTTTTTAAAAGCTAAAAACAATTAGTTTATATTGGAATATATGAAAAAATGAGTCATGACTAATAACAGATTAATAATTTAACCGTTTTTTCCCCAAAAATGTTTTTACAAACGGTTGTCTTTTTCAACGAGCAATTCGTTTTCGTTTGGCAGAAACATTAGAAAAAAAATTTGAATTTTGGACTTTTTCTCAACTGCAGTAATAAGTCCTTTATTTTCATTGGTTCCAGTGTTATAACCAAATAAACCTGTAATTGATGAAATATTTGTATCTTACAAGGGTTTTTTTTTTTTTTTAATTTAAATATATTTATTTATTAATAATTTTTAACCACTATTTGTAAAAAAGAAATGTACGCTAAATAAAAGTCAATAGTTATTAATAAAATAAAATTTAATGAACTTTTGATGTTTTTAAATGTGTATCTGTAATTTAATAAGAGTACAAGGAAGTCAGGAGGTATCCACCATGAAATTTTTAAAAAGTAATCTTCAGTCCCTTTTTAATAGATATTTCCTTCTAATAAGGTTATTAATTTTGTAACGACTAAAATTTGTTAAAAATTTTTAATAAACTTTTACGTTTTATAAAATACCTTTCATAATTGGAAAAAGTTCCACCGTAAAATCCTTTTTAATGAACACAATGAAATATTTTACTCATTTCGGCAATTTTAATAAAATTTTTGGAAAATAATAAATAGTAAATTTAAAACTTTTCCCAACATTCTAATTTAATTAATCAATTCACTAAAACTAAAAATGAATTATACGTAAAACAATTAAATTACACAACATAATTTCACTTAAGTAAATAAGTTAACTGAAAATAACAAATAAAACAGAAGAGCTTAAACAAAAATTTCCATTGAGAACAACAGAATACATTAACTCATATAACTTTAATCCGAGCATAATTTATTTTGTTTTCTAACGTTATTCACGGTACGGTTTTAACAAATACATGAGATTTTCCATCACGAATGCGGGGAAAAGAGAGTATACTCCAGTTACTGTATGAAAGGATTAAATAATACATTACTTCTTCGCATAAACAAAAAAATTCTCGTATTAACTAGAAATATTTTATATCCAGTTTATTATTTCCTAATAATTTAATCTGGTAGTAATTTAATACTGTAAAATATTACGCAAGCTAACATTACATACGTATACTCGTATATAAACATGCATAGGAGTAATCCACTTCAAGCCACAACAGTAATATTTTTAAACTGTACGTACTAATCAACTAAATTACCAGTTTATCTATCTTATACAAGCATAATTTATCAGTTTTATTTATCATAGCAATAAATAAAAACTAATACGTAATTTTTTACTTTATAGATTTTTATATAAAATACTTGTACATCGCCAAATAATAAGATTTTAACAAATAAAAAACCAACATTACGTTATTTTTCTACTAAAAACTAAAGATGAAAGGAGTAGATGCGCACAAACCGCATATTTTTAAAAATATGGGTACAAATGATTGTTAAACTATCTAAATAAAAAAAAAATCCCGAATTTAATTTCAGGGTCCTTATTGATGATTTTTTTTTTATAGATATTATTTTCAAAATATATAGAATTGTGAAGTTTTATCATATATTTACCATATATTTAGTAGAATTGTGAAATTTTTTTACATACACAAATTTTACAAGAGCACAGATTAAAAAAACGTTATTAGTTATTAGTTTTATACACGCCGCTAATTGTTAACTCTATGATCAAAATTATAAGTTAAATCAACACATATTTTACTTCTAGATAAAATTATTATCTAAACTCGAAAATCCTGACAAATTTTTGTGTGTTTTTTCAGAAGAGGAATTCTGGAGGAAGGTTTAAATGTACAAAAACAACGAAAACCGGAAAATCTGTTCACCAAGTTAACAGTTTCAGATATCGATTTGGGATCTTTTCATTTTATTCCTAGACCCAAAATATTGTATATGAAATGTGTAAAAACGTAAATTCACAAATAAACCGACACTGAAAATTGACAAGCAAAGACTGTTTTCATGTGATAACATATCGCGAGTCAGACAAAAGAACGAATAGGGCATACTATCGAACAACTGGGTTACCGTAAAATCTATGCACGATCGGTACCCGGAATAAAAAAGGCAAAGCATAGAATACAGACAATACGAATACCAAAACCAAAAAAATTCAAAACTCAATCTTCGGTCAGAAAACTCCTTTCCTAATCCAGTTATTGTAATTACGAGATGAACTAATACTATTTTTCCAGGAAAAACAAACACCATTATGATTTTTTTTTTTTTTAAGAATATTCAGTATATGTTGCTGTTGGCTTACTTAGCTGATGTATTTTTTCATTTAAACAACTTGAATGTGAATTTAAAAGACATGATAAAAACATTTTATAAATCACAAAGTTCATGCTTTCATTAAGAAGCGTGATATCTAGATTATTCACCTTCAAAGCAAACTTTTTTTATATTTTTTCATACATTTCCGATTGCATTGAGAAAAATTTGGATGAAGTTTACAATATTATTTGAATAGCACGAAGACTAATTTGTGTGAAATAAAAATTCAGTTGGCGGACAATATCCCGAAAGATAAAAATGATTTCTCGAAGAGATGGGCACTGAATGCAAGAAGTGAAAACGTTGTTGCATCTGTGAAGCTACCGGTTAAGATCACGACCGACTCATCGAAATTTCTACCGATAAAACGTTACAATTACAATTCATATCTGAACATTTAAATACATTTTGGCTTGCTCATTAAAATGAATATGGAAATTTAGTCACAGAAGCATTGAAAACATTAATCTCTATCGGCAAGTCGTACATGTGTAAAAAGGATTTTTTTGGCTACGGTTGCACTAAAAACTAAATATAGGAATTATCTTTTCAGTAAAAAATAATTTTCTTTTGGGTGTTTCTAATTTAAATCCACGTACGGAGAATCTTTTAAATTAAAAAAAAATACACCATCTCATTAATTTATTTTTTTTCGATGTGTTGTTAAAATATTAAGTAAAATGTTTATAATAAATGATTTTTTTCTAATCAAATGATTTCAATATTGTTTACTTATAAAGTTGCAGGATAATATGGCAAACTCCAAGTTGAGAAACGCTGCTCAAATGAATGCATAACGAATCGTCTTAAGCCCATATTAAGCCCTCATTGAGAGCTTTTCAACAATATATA
>JAAAKQ030508682.1:9989-22817 GCA_010016005.3 Zanna intricata | reverse complement strand
GGGCTGATCTAGTGGTTAATTTGTCATCACAAATCAGCTGATCTCGAAGTCGAGTTCTAAGGTTCAAATCCTAGAAAAAGTAGTTACTTTTATAAGGATTTGAATACTAGATCATGGATACCACTTTTCTTTGGTGGTTGGATTTCAATTAATCATATATAATTTCCAAATGGGCTAATGACTACAACAAATAAGTCAATAACCTCATAAAAAAAAAAAAAATCTGATGAGGACATCACATGACTTCCTTGTAAAAACACTGTAAAATTATTTCCCTTAACCTCATTATTAATTCATATATATAGTACTTTAGCTTGAACATACACCCACCATCCACATAACTTCAATATGAATTTTACATTAGATATAAAAACATAAAATTGTTCAAGTTTCTGAGTAACATGAGAAACATATATTTCTTATTTTTTTCATATTGCTTATACCACAGAAAAAAAAATGTAAAATTCAAATTCTATAGGGAATGAATAAAAATAACACGTTCCATTTAACGTTTAGCAAATTGAGCAGTACAAAAACTGAGCACTTGGAAATAAGTTAAAAGAAAAAAAGAACCGGTACAAAAAAGTCGCATCAATCATAAAGAAAAGTAAAAAGAGAAAAAAATCAAAGAGAAAGAAACAGAGAGAACGAGAGAGGAGCACGATAGGGTGTCAGTTTAGAAAACGGAGAAAATAGCTTGATACTACTAATATTCGTCCTGTCATTTTTATTTAGGGATGGGGATAGGCTATTTAACTGTATAAAAATGTTGAATAAAGTAAAGTTTTTTAAACGCTATAATAAATTACACAGTTTTGCTATTAACCTTAATTTCATTTATTTATAACTAAAGACTTAAACAAATACTAACTATAGCGCTACAAAAATATAAGTCATTTCGATGACAGTTTTGATTAATTAATTATTTTCTACACCCTCTGAATGTATCTGTTCCTTTCTATTCCTCAGTAATTGAAAAGTTGTGACTTTAATTGAAAAAAATGAATATAAATTTAATCCTAACTTTAATTTATTCCATAATACATTTTTATTACTATTATTTAGATTTCTATGCAGCACAAAAAAAATGTGCTTTGTAAAAAATTAAATACCATACAAATATGTTTCCTAAGTCAGTACAATATCACTAATAACCTAGATCGTATCCTAATAGATTGTATCAGCAGGATCAGTCATACTTAATTACGCAGTTACTGGCACCCTAGAGTTCTACAACTTCTTGTTTAGCTACATCCATGATTTCTTCTTTCCCGGATTATAGCATAAAATACTATAATAAGTGAAATTATTATAACTCTTTATAATTTTGGAGTCCCAGTTTTAGAGGATTCCATAAGAAGACTACATAATGTAATGGGTGCAATGATCAACTGCCGGAAAATTTCGACATATCTTCGCGTTTCACATTCCTCCGACCCCAAAATAACAGTCAGTTCAAAAGTTTATATATACATATCTACAAATATATTTCACTTTGTGGACACCATAACTGCTGTAATTTTCCGCCAATCATTTTCAAATTGATACATAAAATATAACGACCCAAAATCACGGTCAAGTTCGTTAATGGACAAAATCGGACCATGCGGGTGGAAATGAAGGCTTTATCGAAAAAACAAAATAACGCTATAACTTTCTTATTAGTAAAATAGCGGATTCGTTTAAAGATTCTTACTATTCTTTGCATAACAGCTTAAAACCTATCTAATTAAATTTTCTTTATATCACCAAGCACTGACCCAGGGGGTGGAAAAAATCGACTTTCGAAGACAAAAAAAAATCATATCTCCCTTAATAGCCATAGTATCGAATCTTTTTAAAGTGGTCTTTAGTCATCTAAATATTATCTGAAACTTTTATCTGAAAATTTTTTTGATATGATCGTCCCTTACGTCAAGGGATGACCAAAATATTCCTGAAATAGTAAGAAGAGGATGCTTGTATGCTGAATATATGAAACTTTTTTCACATGCAACCATTGTCGTATTGGGTAAATTTGAAGTTTTTCTTAACTTTAAGGTGGAAGTTCTTTTTTATCCCCTACTTAGCATGGTGAAATGCTACCTCCGCCTTCCGGCATGCCGAAAGGGATTTTTTTTCATTTGTCGATGTTTTAATGTAGTCTGAGGAAAAAAATCTACAGAATCTACGGTACATATATGGATGTATGCGAGTTAGGTGTCTCATCATCTAAGGTGTACTGCGTGTTGGCAGGTCCCTGGCGCTACCGCTATCTCCATCTATTTCTGCAAACAGATGTTTTCCATCTATTTCCTTTCTATTAGTTATCCTTATCGTCTCATGATAGTGTTCATTACCTATTATGCATTAACTTCAGCCTCTCCCTTCCTTTTCTTTTTTCACCCTCATTTATTATTCCTTTTATTATTCAATTTCCCCTTTATATAACCTTATTATTCCTTTCCCCTAATTATATTATCCATTTATACATTATTCCTTTATACCTTATTACATATATATTATTCCTCTTCCCCTAATTATATAACCGATCCAGTTTCCTTTTTTTCTTCTAAACGTCTCAAATATTGTTCCATTTTCATTTATTCTTCCCAAAAATTCTACGTTACTTCCTCTATCCTCCTATTTATCTTCTCCAACTCTTCCATACCCGCACCTAAAAAGCCTCGATCTTCTCTTTTTTCTTTTTCCCCGGTGTCTATGTTCCACTTTCGTGCAAAAGAATACTCCAAACACAGCATTTTACCAATCTCTCTACCTCGGGTTTAGTTCAATGTTGCTGTGGAATAGGTTTTTTTTTTATAAAAAAAGGCTTTGTTTGCCATTGAAATTCTCGTCTTAATCTCTTTTTTACAGCTCCAGATTTAGTTAGTAGCCCATTAGACCAATATTACCAGTTAACCACTAATGGTTAACTCGTCATCGCAAATCAGCTGATTTCGAAATCAAGATTTCTAAGATTCAAATCGTACTAAAAGCAGTTACTTTTATTATTTATTACTTATTAGTTCGGATTTGAATACTACATCGTGGTTACTGGTGTTCTTTAGTGGTTGAGTTTCAATTTACCATACATCCCAGGAATGGTCGACCATTCCTGAGAGAACAAGACTATACTTCATTTACATTCATACATATAATTCTCATTCTTTCTCTGACGTAATACCTTACAGTGATTCGGAGCTAAACAGAAAAAGAAGAGTTAGTACTGTACCGAGATATCAGTATCTTTTTACTTGTTCGATTTTTCCTTCTGCTGTTACAACATCCATATCTTCCTTCTCATTTACCTTCATAAGTTTTGTTTTCCTCACATTTATTTTCATCCCGTATCATTCATCCCTACTTCCAATGCTTTCATCAATCCTTATAATGTCCGAGTGACTTTAACTACAATCAGCAGATCTGATACAATTTATATTTCTTTCACCTATTTTACCTCTTTTTGGCCATCCAAGATTTCTTTCAATATTATCTCGAAATAGTGTAGGTGATAAAGAGCAACCTTGCCTCACTCCTCTGCCTGGGGATTCGGGTCTTTGCCCTCTGTGTGTGGTGAAGGACGATGCCTTCCACGTGTGGGATGAGTGCGCCAAATACGATCTGGAGCGCACCACAGTAATTTGTCGACTGGATAGCGTCGGAGCAGCGACTGACATCAGTTAACACTAGAAGGACCGAGCTGAATGGTCAGTAGTTGCAGAATGTCTGCGCTATTTGGCTAGGGAACGGATTACGGAGGGAATCTAGGGTGGTGCTTGGTACTGTTCCTGCGTACTTTGTTTTGTTACGATTTCTTGTTAGTGTAGTTTTGTTTTTTCTGTTGGTGTTATTTCGGTTTTGGTTGTTTTTTTATTAGTTTTATTTTCGTGTTTTTGTTTTGTGTTTGTGTCGCATGTGAACTTGCTTTACCTTTCAGGTAGGTAGGCGATTTAGTTCCTTCGACGAGTATAGTTTTCAGTCTTGCTTGAAACTAGAGAGGGGTTTTGTTATTTTTAATAGCATTTAAACCAATGGGAGTTCGCTTGTGGCATTCGCAACGGTTTCATCCTTGGCCGAAGCGACTGAGAGATATCACATGCCGAGGTTTAAAAAATGACCTCCGATAAAACTCATCAGGGCTAGGTACAGAGGGGTTGCTAGAGGGTGCTTCCCCTAGGGAATCATTTGTGAGATTCTCATTTATTTTCACAGCTGCTTTATATTAATGTCTACTTTGCTTAATATCTTTGGAAGAAAAGAACGTATAAACATAAAAATTTTGTAAGGTGGATTTTTTGTATAGTTACATTTTGATATTTTTAAGCTTTTATGAAAAACTGAACAGGAAAGTTCCCAAGGAATTAATTAACCTAGGAGAAGGGGTAATGCTTCACAATCTCCTCAAACATTCTTAACGTACGAATTTGATTTAAAATACGAATGAGTTATAAAACCCTCCTCTGATGATTAAAATTTTATGTCATTTCAGAGAAACTACAAATTTTTTTTTTAACTAGCAAAAATCTTTAGTATCCCAATACATTTATCATCAAATAACAGATATTTTTGTAATAATACAAAAATTAATTCTTAGTAGGCAAATTCTGGTTCAACTTCATTAGAGATCTTTAAACATCAAAAGCAATAGTTTTAAAACATTACATCATCTTCCCTACGCTAAAAAGAAAAGGAAAAATTCGACTATCGTAGTTCTGGCATATTTTAAAAATCGAAAAAATTTTTTTAAGCATTTTGATTTCAAAAAAATCTGAGGTGGACATCACATGACTTCACGGCTTGTGCCGCTTTTTCTTTACAGTTCGATTGTTTTTATTCACTAGCCTTTTTCGTTTTTTTATCCTTTTTTGAATTCTCTGAACGGAAGAATAAACCTGCTAGTCCCGTTCTGAGAATGGCAGAACATCGTATCAGAGCATCCTAGGTATAATACAGTGAAAGTCTGCCTGTGTACTAACTCAGGGACTTTTATTTCCTGTCCTGTTGCAGCATAATAAGTCCAGATTTCGATGAAAGGAGTCTTTATTAACAACGCAAAATTTTTATATCTAACAATTATACGATTCCATAAGAAAAGATATTTTTAAATTAAAAAAATCTGATGTGGACACCACATGAATTCCTTGTGCAAAAATCCGAAAATAAGACCATTTTAAATTATAATTTTCAATTAGTATTAAATAAACATATGTTTCAGTAAAACTATATATGTATAACTACATATATATACATTTTGAAAAATCCATAAAATTTATTTCACTAATAACTTCTGATTTATTTTTCTTATTTTTTTTTTTTTTGTTTTTAATGTAATTATTATTATTTATGTAAAAAAATGTTTACAATCATGGATTAATAATTATTAATAAATCAATATATTTAAATTAAAAAAGGAGACAAAATCTCATTCGAACCGATAAGCGTTCCCTTACAAAATCCAAATATTTCATTAATTAAAATTTCTTTTGATTATAACTCTGGAACCAATGAAAATAATACAATTTATGACATATCATTGAAGAGCTCTCAATGAGGACTTTTACTGGAGTTAAGAAAAAGTCCAAAATCCAAATTATTTCGAATTTTGGGCACTATTGGTTCAGACGACTGAAATAAAAACGGGAGGTGTACAACTAGATGATACAACAGTCCTAAATCCAAAATTTAAACATTCTATGGCTAATCGTTTTTGAGTTATGCGAGATACGTACGTATGTACAGACGTTACGCCGTAACTAATCAAAATAGATTCAGGGATGGTTAAGACGGATATTTCCGTTAAAATCTGAAAACCGACATTTGTCGTGATAATAATACTTCCTTGTACTTCGTATAAGTTAATAAAAACGAGTATGTTTTGCTACAATCAGTTATGTCGTCGCAGTTAAAATGCTTACAACAATCGGCCGGACTGTCGTTGATCTCTTAATTTAGATCTGCAACAAACAGTATTATATAGGCCAAGATGATCCACAAATTTCATTCATAAAAACGCACTTTCAATAAAATGAAAGTACTATCGTAGTACTCCACCAACGAAACTACAATTCTAATAAATGCGATCAAATTAAAAAGAAAAAAAATTATTTAAATTTAAATAGAGGTCTAAAGTATAAAATATAGTATTGCGGATGAGTTTAAAAAGGAAAAAACTACAAATAATTTCCATCCCTGATGACACATTTTCTAAACACCCCTCATATTTCCATACCGCAAACTGTCATAAAGTTTGGAACTTCTACCCACAAATGCACGACATAAATTATGGACAGTCCCTTAGCAACAGTTCTCAACAATAGGGGAAGCAAATATCATCACGAACTTAAACATTATTTTTCTTGAAGAGGAGATCTTTTCAACATGATATAATTCTTTGATTTTTTTTTTTTAATTATTTTTTACTGATAACTGTAATATTATTAATGTATAAAGCAGATCTAAAAAAATTTTTTTTAAGAATTAATTTTTTCTTTAGAAAGCCCCCAATGTTTATGTAATTTAGAACGTTAAATACTGGTATTACAAGTTTAACTTGGCAGCATCTGCTACAGTTTTTATAAAACAACAGATGTTTAGGAGCAACATTCTAAGTATCAAGCTAGTATTGTGAAGTGTACTTCATTTTTTTTACCACCCTGTTTTCGTTTTTAATATTTCTTAACATTTTCTTTTTATTTTTCATTTTCTTTTTATTTTGTCTCAAAGATTTTTAAATATTTCACAAGCGTTAATAAAAGAAAAAATATACATCGTAGTACAAAATTTAAGTTGCTGCAGAAAATTTTAAAATATCTGGGGTTAAATACTAAATTATTTACTTTTTTCATAAAATAAACACAATTTAAGTTGCTGCAGTCAATTTTAAAATATGGGTTAGATACTAGATTATTTATTTTTCCACAAAATTATATTTCGTGACAAGTTTTTTTAAAGATTATATAATTTAGTTTTAGGAAATTAAAATATTATTTTTTTGAATTTCCGGTTAACTAGTTGCAACAAATACCGAAAGTTTGATGATTATTTTTCCTCTCATCAATATTTAACGAAATATAAGCAAAAACAAATAAATAAGAGACCAATAAGGTCTTTTAAAAAAGTATTCAAAAAGAAGTTTTAAAAATAAAGAACTCAATTTTTTTTGACGGGCAAACATTCAAAGTTAAATTGAACAGTTAAATCAGACTGCAGAAAATTAAATCAGACTGTGTAATTTAATTACAAGATTAAATTTTTCATATCAAATATGTATCATTTTCAAGAATGGCTTAAGGAGATATGTATGATACATCATATTTTTTTTATCTGTTAAACGTTCTACATATAATATTCATTAATTTTTTATGATTTCTATGAAACAAATTTAAGATTTTGTTACAAAAATTAATTTTTGTAAAATATGCAAAAACAAGGAAATAGTGTCTTAGGTAAGAACTGGATCTTTAAAACCATTAATTTAACAGAGCTCACAGTGCATTTATATGAAAGAGCAGAATTTTTACAGTGATTTTAACAGTATTATTTCTTCTTTCACTTCCTTCTACGGTTTTCAGCAAATTTATTTATAAAAATATGTTAAATTTCTAGACATTTGACAACATTTGATTTTTTACCTATTTTTACTGGAGGTGTTTCAAAGATATAATGCTTAAAATCATAGGAAACACTATTTTAAACATTAAAATAAAAATTATAAAAATTAATAATTAACAGCTGTTACCGTACCGGGAAAAAATTGATAGAAATTAATATAAAAGATTGATTTCTTGTTTATCACTAATCAACTAAAAAAGACCAGCTCCGTACATAATTCCTTCCTTTTCCTTTTTTCTTCTTGGATTTTTACCTAATAAGAAAATTAAATACAGGCGCAAAGGTGGTAATAATATATTTTTAAAAAATTCCTCTTGAAAATTAACGCAGTATTACATAAATAATAAGATGCGAGTATATTAAATGAGACATAATGATAAACAAATCTGTAAAAATAAAATCCCTGAAAAAAACATAACCGTACTATAAGTTTTGTTACATTTTAAGAAACTGCAATTTTATACGAAGTTGTAACATTACAATTTGAAAAATGTTTTAGAAAATACCGTAGTTAAGAATGTTAGGAGTTTTAAATGCGAGATCTAAGAATGTCGTAAAGTCGTCGTTTCTAAAAGCCTTCAGGAAGTTACAGAGATAGAAGGCAAAACTTAATGTCTGTTAAACATGCCAACTCGAGTAGAAAATAAAATAAAATCTGTCACTTTGAAATAAGAAATAAAGTCTCGAGTAACTTCCACTTTTATATATCGTTTTATTTTTATGAAAATATCTATATATAGAGTTAATAATCCCTTTAATAACTTGTTAAAAGAATAAATTATATATATAGAAACTATGAAATCAGATGATAAAAATTCCTGTAGTAAAGTAATTATATAGTTGAACTTAAAACTTTCCACAAGGTACACTACAATCATTATAAATGCAAACATATTATTCAAATTAAACCTACCGATTTAAAACTAATTTTATTTTATAACTACTGAAAAACTGCGGAAATTAAATAATTCGTTTCAATAATTAAAAGTAATAAAAATAAAATAAAAATCCCAGAACACACTCGCTGTCACAAAATAATGAATTTTTTATTCATCTACCATCAAATTTAATTCACCACCAGGTGTAAAATAACCATTAGAAATAACTACTTTTCAAACAATAGGAAAAAATTGAAATAAAAAGAAAAAATGCTCCAATTTTGTTGTCCAGTAAAGCGTAAAAAGTTTAAAATTTAATTACAACCAAACGATGACGTTAAATAATTTTTCTACTCTCAAAGTCTTATTTTATTTATATATAAAGTAATTAAAAATATTTTTTTTAGATTAATTACAACAATTAAACAATATAACTTATAAATAAACAATTACAATATATAAATTAAAGTTATAAATATTAATTCATATATTTTTTTTTTAGGTTAGCGCAACAATTTTACAATTTTGAAAAAAGAATTAAAACAAAATATCTTAATACAATTTTTAAATCTTTAAAATTAAATAATTAAAGAAATATAAAACTGAATAATATTAACAATTAATAAAATCCATCTTACAGAAAATTGAAATAACCTCTAGATCTTTCTAATTACTTGAAAGCCATCATCAGAAGTTAAAAATATTATATGATTAAAGTTAAAAATTAAAAAATCGTTGGTTAGAATGAAAAAAACCCCGCCATTAAAATTAATGAGCAAAGAATATTTAAAGATGATATATTATTTAAAAACATACTAAATTAAAAACATACATATAAATATTAAAAAATAATAATTTAATCTAATAATTATCTCCTTGTTACCACAAGTCTCCGTTTAATTTCAGTTTCCACCAGAATACATATATTTTCCTTCCGTAAACTGGTAGCACTGGTCAGTCATGACTGTTTATTCATTTTAACCTATGATTTTTTACTTTTTAATATCTGACATAAAATTTCGATGGGTCTATAATACTAATGCAATCGGGAACGTTTATATTTTGTTTCCGTATTACAAGGCCTATCTTCACCTACACTAAACTTTTTACTTTTTTGAACACAAGTCAAGGAAGTATTGTAATCGCGAAAAATTTCGGTTACCAGATTTCAACGGAAATACCCATTCTGACCAGCCCTGAATCCATTTTGACTTGTTTCGGCGTGACGTACGTACGTCTCGCATAACTCAAAAACGATTAGCCATAGAATGTTGAAATTTTGGATTTAGAACTGACTGTTGTAACATCTAGTTGCACCTCCCCTTATGATTGCAATCAACTAAACCAAAACTATCCCCAAAAATACCAAAATCCCAAAAAAATCTGAATTTTGGACTTCTTTTTTTAACAGCAGTAATAAGCCCTCAATGAGACCTCTTCAACGATATATAATAAGTGGTACTTATTTTCGTTGGTTCCAGAGTTACAGTCGAATAAAATTTTAATTAATGAAATACTTGTATCTTATAAGGTTACAAGTCAATTTGAATTAGGCTTCAACTCCTTTTTTCTTTTTTTTAACTTTTTTTATTTTATTATATTGATTTATTAATAATTATTACCTCCGATATTAAAAAAATGTTTACGATAAATAATAATTTAATAACTGTTTCGCCTCCGGAACCACCATAAGGATTACTTCAGAGGATGAATGAGGATGATATGTATTAATGTACATATATTGTAGTCTTATATAGTTTCAAGTCTACCATTCCTGGAGATGTGTGTTTAATTGAAACCCAGCCAGCAAAGAACACCGATAACCACAATCTAGTATTCAAATCCATATAAAAGTAACTGCCTTTACTAGGATTCGAACTTTAAAACTCTTGATCTTGAAACAGCTGATTTGCGATGACAAGTTTACCACTAGACCAATCCGGTGGGTTATTAGGTAAGACTTGGCCTAAAATATAAATAAAAAATTCAAATATCTCAAGATAGTTTGTGTACAACCCTTTCAGTTGATATCTACCAGAAAAATGAAGAAGATCAAGAATGAAGATTAAATAATTATCAGAGATAAAATGAAAAATACTTAAATATGATTTTTTTTTTTTAATAACTAGTTACTTATACATAAAAATAAAGTTAAATACTTTTAGTAGAAAATAATTATAATGAACCTTAATTATCCATCAGGAATAAAGATCAGTGCGATGTAAATGGGGAAAAGTGGGGAAATAAAATAAGTTGGATGAAGTGAGGGAAGATTAATTATTAGAAATATTCATAAAGAATATTCATATCGATATTTTTTTACCTTCTTAAAAAAGTTTTAATACTGAAATAAAAACTGCATAAAATGAATAAAATAAGATCCTCTCTCATATTTTGCATCTTAATTATGAGCCTGTTATTAAATTTTAGACCGATACAGGGAGAAAAATGTTCAAAAAAATAATAAGCTTATTTCTTTTGTCATATGGTTAACAGGGAACGGTTAAACGGGTGTCGGGTAAACGAGATTTTTCCTTTATTTCTTATGACGGTATATAAGAAAATAATAATCGAAAAAGAGTCTTTGTAAAAAAGAAATGAAAGAAATCCTATGTTTAGTTTGAGACGATAAAATTCGTATCGATGGATATTGAAAGATTTATGGAAGAAAAGAGTATTAGGATTACGTAGGAATATACGTTCATGTCTTACTGAATGGAAGAAAGTTTTTAAAAAAGTGAGATAAAACGTGCTATACGCTAAAAAAAAAGAAAAAGACGAGATAAGAATAAAAATACAAGACAAACCATAACGAAGCAACAACAGAAAGATACTACTTCTTTAAATATGTATAAGATTCTGCTCCATCTAGAAAGTCCAATTTATTAAAAAGCATAAATTATTTGAAAATATGTATGAAAGTCGGCAACTCGGTATTCTTTTAGTGGAAAAATAAGACGTATCATCAATTAAAATAAAATATTAAAATAACTTATCCCATATAATAATACAGTAAATTAAATTAAAAATAAAAACAAAATATATGAAAATATGGTCGCTACGAATTATCTTTCAAATTTTTAATTTGCTTAAAATAAAACAGAAAAAAAATACATAACCAATCCATATCAAATGCCAGAAATTTACTTATTTCACGAAATAAGTAACAGAAAAGCAATAAACCGGGATGTTTATACGTGAAAAATAAATATAGAAGCGAATAACAGATAAGGAATAGTAAAGAAATATGATTCCCGAAACAACGCAACATGATTAAATAAATAAAAGAAATAAAGAATGATTAATAATCAAAAGAGTAGAATATATAAAAGATGCAAGATCCGAGCAACAATAAAGATTATTACATCAAATGTATACATACTTTAGGCGAATTTAAGTAATAAAGGAAATTCGATAAGTAGAGTAACATTACATAAACAACGATATCAAATTTAATAAATTACTTTTTAAATAACCATCGACCAATATTCTTTTATTTCATTTAAATTAAATTACATATAATTGATTTAGCAAAGTTTGATAAAAAATAAAATCTAATATATTATTTGAACTAATCAACAGACTTCAATAAGAGTTGGAGGCACTCCAATATTTGGATTGTTTTAGATAATAATTGATAATAGCCTATTGCTATTCGGATATTTAAAGGATTCTCACAGGATAAAAAAAGAAATAAAGAAAATTATAAGGAAAACTTAGATAACATTTAATTTAGTTAAATAAAATAATACCTAATCCCGTATTCCAGAGAAACTTGACTCACGCTTGGTAGGTAGTCTGTTTACTTCGTATCTGGATTGTTTTTTTTTTTTTACTTCCTTGTACGAAGTAAAATTAAGTACTGTAATCGCAAAAAACTTCCGGTTTTCAGATTTCAACGGAAATCCACTTTGACTGGTTTCGGCGTGATGTCTGTAAGTACGTATCTCACATAACTAAAAAAACGATTATTTAATATTAATTAAAATAATAATTTAGAATCGTATTATTTTTGGATTTTCGTACAATGATTTCCTTGTTGAGATGTTCACATCAAATTTTTTTACTTTTTAACACGCAGATTCTAGGGTTTTCTTTAGTGCAAACGGCTTCTTCAAACTAAAAACTTGTAAAGAAATTAAACAAATAATAACACAACTAAAAAAACCCATCATTAAAGATAATTTTTCAATTCTTTAGATTTGTCCAAGATTAGAAGTTAGGTACAATTGGCAGTTAGTTTGACACGGATTTCAAAAAGCCGAAATTTAAAGAAGAATTTTAAAGAACATTTTTCATGTTGCTTAAGCCGGATTTTTTATTTCAGGTGATGAACAACGACCAATTTTTCTGTATG
>JAAAKQ030508671.1:0-19872 GCA_010016005.3 Zanna intricata | reverse complement strand
ACATTTCAAGTGTTTTGGAGCACTTAATTCCATTTTTTACACAAAATTTGATACAAATTCTTTGATCCATTTTTTTTGATAGCAGAAAATCGCTGAGCACGCAAAACAGTTCTAACCTTTATGCCTCTCACAAACAAACTAAACACGCTATATAACTGAAATTGTGGACATATGTTCGAGATGAATGTACCAACATAACAAAATAAAAAAACTGATAATCAAATGTACGTTGCCCACAAAATTTGAAAAGTCACCTTACTTTTTGAACACACCTCGCATATTGTAATAGGATTCTGACTCCCACTGAGAGCCCCACAAATTTTTATTTTATTTTTATATTATTTTTGTTAATTTCTTCTTTTATTTTAATTGTAATATTATTATGTATTTCATAATTAACATTATTTTTCTGTCTAGTTATATTAACACACAAATGAAACTTGATATGATAATTTTATTATCTAATTCAACAGATAAATGAGTAAGGATCCCATTATTAAATTTTTCTACTTTTAAATTAGATAACTGAACTGCATTATTATTCTTCACCAGATTGAGCATTTAATATTAAATACTTTGTCATAACTTTTATAATAATTTAATTAAAAAAAAAAGAAGAAAGAAATGAGAATCGACCAGTAAAATGATGGGACTACTTAACTAAAAAAAAAAAATCAAACAAGATACATAAATGTTGTCAGTCTTCATGGTTAAGAATTATCATTTTTTTTAAAGGTGAAATAAATCTTAAAAAATATTTGTTGAATCTTTACAATTTAAAAAAAAATTTCAGCATATGATGGACGAGTATAAATCAATTTATGCCAACAAATTAAGCTATATATCCATGTTGACCTAATTAATAAATTTTAAAAATTAAAAAACTTAAGTATTTAAGTAGTAAGCAGCAGCCAGTACTTACTTCTAGATATATTACAAAAATTAATTATATATACTTAATGCTAATGGTAAGCGTTTATTAAGTCATTATAGCATTTAATTATCAAATCTAGGGAATAAGGCCTTAAATATTTCTTCAGAGATATCCAAACTTAATTGTTGTTTAACAGAGGGACTTGTTATATTCTCTTTTGTTTTTCCAATTTTTTAATTTAATTTTTAAGTTTATTAAATTATATTTTAATCATTCTTTACTTTTAATATTTCTCAAATAAATGTCAAGTAAATGCATCATAAAACTCAATTACCTTTTGTAATTTCTATTTTTTATTCATTATTACAATAACGATTTTAAAAAAAATATTTCAATTAAGTAAGTACCGAGTGTCCAAGGATTATCTGAACAAATTTGATATTGAGAAAATTATTTATTTACTATGATACTAAGGTTGTATGAATTTAAAAAACTAAAACTGAAAATGTTTTTTACCTGTCAAAGATATTTAATATGTTATTATTAGTAATTCTCAAAATATGCAACTGGTAATCAATTTCATGTCATGTATATTGTGTAACACAACCACATCTGTGACTTTGAATGCATTAACAATCTTCTCCTTAAGGTCATCAATATTCACTACAAAAGTTTTGTAAATATTATTCTAGATGAAATCCCATAGAAAAAATCACATGGAAGTTATATCCTGTGAATGAGGTAGATAGATAATCGGTCTATCACATCCAATCCAGTGATCTAATTATGTGTTGTTGAGAGATTCATCTTGTTGGAAACAATGATTATATGATTATGGTTGGTAACTCTTCAAGATGATGGTAAACAACTCTTCTAAGAAGTCCAGATAGATATTTGCTTTAATTGCCGCTTCCACAAACAAAAGAGGTTCAATCGCATAATCGTGAAGCAGTCCGCATCGAACATTAATTTTTGTACTAACCTTACTATGGTTAAGTGTAACATGTAGGTTCTCTGATTCCCATATTCGAACAATCTGAGTGTTCACTTTTTTTGAGTTGTTCACATGTCAAATGTAGCCTCATCTGAGAACATAACTTTTTTAAGGCAATAACAATCATAATTCTTTCAATCATTTCCGCAGCAAATTCCTTTTTAGCAGTGTGAATTTGTGGTAAAATGTGCTGCAATATTTATAAATTACCAGCGATCCGGCAATGCTTTTCTATTGCAGGATTTGAGTATATATATATATATAAATTAGATGAACAACTGAAAGTATGAAATGGCTGCAAAATCATCACAATTAATACTGACCATTAAGAAACTTACAAAACATTATGAAACTTCACAGAACTTAACGTTTCTCTAACACCACTACCATTAGATTTAATTCATACTACTCTCTAAACCCAATAATCAGTTCAAAATACCCCTAACTTCCTTTTTATTGGTAAGATCAAGGATTTCAATAGCTATAAACCTTCTCCAAACAACGTGGACCATTTTGCAAAAACCCATGCTTAAATCGGTACAGTAGTTCTTTAGTCTATAGCGGACACATATAGGAACATTGCCTTTTATATATATATATAGAAGAAGAAAGTCTGTTTGTGTATTTGTTTGTTTGTTTCGTAAATATCATGTCACAGGTGCAATCTAGTAACATACATTCTGAATATAACTAATATATATTCTGAATATGAGTAAAATCGGTAAATAAAAAATATTTTTCTAAATATCTCACTTCCAGCGCCACCTACTAGCGGGTCCATTTTTCGCAAAAATATTTCTTTTCACCTAACTAATGTATATTCTGAATACGAGCCAAATCCAATTATAAATGCAATTTTTCCAAATAACTCAACCCTAGCACCGTCTAGCGGATCCAAACTTATTCAGAAACCTTCCCTGGCATGCGTCCAACCATTTCCCAAAGTTTCATCGCTATAGGATGAACGATTTAGGAAGGCATAAGAGACATACAGACAGACAAACATTCATTTTTATATATATAGATAAGGACGCAATTTTAATACTTTGTTCAAAACAAAAACAATGTAAAGAATTTAGATTTAAAGGATTTAAATTTATCATACCATGAATAAATACTTTTTCTAAAGGGTAGTTCTAACCTATACGGAGTTCTAAAATTGTGTTGAACATGTGTGTCTGATTTTGTTGCAATAAACCGCTCTATGGATTGCGCTTTTGTCTGTGGATTCATAGCGATTTGATGTATGCAATCACAGCATATCTAGTATTTATCGAGAGAAATTTTACGAGTTACCCGTAAAACAGAGACCAATTCATTAATATGATTATTACTCTTTTTCTAATGAAATATCTAAGTTATTCAGATAATTCTCGGATACCTGATATTTCACATAATTAATAACATATCTTACCTAGATAGAGCTGCATTAAGTCTTCCGGTCAATTCAGTACTTCGGTTACCTAGGTCATACCATCTTTGTAAGATGCTACGTACTTCAGGTGCAACGTTCTCGACTGATGTTTGTGTTGTAAGTCGAGTGTACAATTGTTCAAGCAATGATAAAGCCGGACGTTGTAATTCCAACTCCTGTGTAACTACCTGTAATTTAAAAACAGTCGCAATAATAAATCATTAACTTAACATAATTTCTTTAATAAGATACAAAACGTTTGATCCCATTAAGTATTCTACATTCTATACATTAAACATCAAATGCTCTTCTAATGAAGCGGTGTATTAAATATTTTCTATAATTTTAATACCTTCAAGATTTTTCTTTACCCACTCTTCACATTAAATTTTGTTTTTAAAAGTATGATTATTTTATCTATATTAGAAATATAACACAATTTGAATACTTTTTCACATTAGATGAATTTCATAATTATAGACTGAAGTATTGTTAATTTTTTATTATAATATATATACATATTAACAAAATATATATATATATATATATATAAATTTTTTTTTCAGAAAGTATTTGAATTCAAGCAGGAAAACTCAGCATAGTGTGGTATAGACATTAATTTTTTTTTTTTTCAGTTTTTTAAGGGCAAACAACGCTAAGACATTATTATTGCCCGGATTAAATTTAATATGTAAAATATGTTAAAACTAAAACAAAATAAAATTAAAAAACTAATTTTATTAAAAACTTACAACTAATACCACAAAAGAATAAAATTAAAATGTTATAAATTATAATAGGTTGATGCACACATGTGATAGTCTTAGTCTTGTAAAGCAAGTCATTTGTTCCAGGTGCTCATTGTGTAACAGATACTTTTATTTCTTGTTTGGATGTAGTGATATAACGTATTGAACGACGTTACTATATCAAGTTTTGCCAAAAGCTTGATAATATCCAAAATGAAACAATTAATAAGCTTTAGCAGGCTCTAAGCAATAACGGTATGGAGATCAAAAGATTAAATAATGGTAAAACCAATTTAAAAAAGGATGAACTTTAATTGACAATAACCAGTATATTATTTGGTCATTAACAAACTAAAATATGGACATCGTAATAAACTATGCAACTTTATTACTGAAATGACTAATAAACGCTATCAAGAAGTTCTCTGTCACCTTCATGAATCAATTAAGAACAAGATACCGAACATGTGGCAATTACACAACTGGATGATGCATCATGACAATGTTCCTGCACATTCTTTGCATCTTATCCATGATTTATTGGCCCTCCAATAAAATTCCTCAACAATGACTATACAGAGTATACTCTCCATACATAGCTTCTTATGATTTCTAAAAAGATGTCAAGGTGAAATCAAGTCTTCCTGATTTGAGAGTCATGCTATGTTTTTCCCAGGCTAATGGTCGTAATACGTTTCAAAAAAAAAAAAAAAAAAAAAAAAAAAAAAGAACAGATATTTGTTTCAATTAAATTTGGTTTGGTTTGTTATTTAAATTTTCAGTTATATAAAACAACAGATGAAAAATAAAATTTTTTAATCATACCTCAACATCGTTTATTAACTTCTGCAGCTGTTTATGCCTGGCGCCGTCGACACGTTCAGCGACTTTGTTAAGAGCCGCTTCTTGTTTTTGCATCCATTCTTCATGATCAGCATAAACACGCATTACATCTTCTAAAAGTTTTATTAGATTCAACATCTTTATTTTCTTATCGGCTGAAGCAATACAAACATTCTTCCATCTAAAAAAGAATTGATTAAATAAATTTTAATACAACATTAAACTTTTTTCTTTGGTAAATAATTCAAGTTTATCATGCACGCTGAATGAAAATCGAGGGTTATTGCGATAAATTATTTATAAAACAATTTTAAAACTAAATAATACAGTGAAAAAGATTACGCATAACGCTGGAAAACAAACACAAATATTATGTTTTTGAAGTGTTATCAGTAATTGACATTTAATTTTTCTCCTTTATTTATTTATTTATTTACAGCAATGCTAAACTCTCTAGAGGATATGATAAAATCCCTTAATACACTGATGAAAACTAGGAACTCTTTTTTCATTAATTTGTTCCAACAATAGCCCAGGTAATTAGTACCTACCCATTTCAAACTACAAAATGTTAAAAAAATGTGTTAATAATCTAATTAAGCCTAATGAAAATTAATATTATTTTAATAATAACTAACCTAATAATAATAATAACCTAATAATTTCTTTAAAACTGTTTACTTCAATTGATTGTCTTCTACCTTCTTTTTTTTTTGTGATTTTTATGGGCGAAAACATTTGTACGTTACCATTGCTCGGTATAAAATTTGTGTTTTATCTTCTGACAGGTCCTCAAACAACAGGTCTGGTAGATCCTCGCTTTACATAAAACTTAAAAAAGTCTATAAAATGTTTTTTTACAATTAAAATTATGTACTGGAAATGGAATTTAGGAACATGTTTTAAAATTTTGTTTGATTCTGCTGTCATTTGAGAAGTTTGATGCTATTCCTTTCTGTTCCATGATAATTGTTTAACCTCAACATACTTATTACATCCAAACCAGTCAAAGGTTTCTCAATAGTTTTTAACCTCAGCATATCCTTCTATTACCAAATTAAATAAACCTTGGGATATGTAACTATCCTTGATCTAAGTCGGTAGTAACAACCGACTTAGATCATAATTTTATAAAATTTTATTTTAAATTCTTCTTGTCTCTAAGAATTGGTAAATTACCCTACCAAAAAATTTTTAAATTCCATCTCTTAAAAAACCACAGGAAATTCTGTTTTTTTCCTTTGTGTTCTGGTTCTTGTTAGTTCCCTATATCTTCTTTTTTTTTGACAGAAATTTCACCATTCTCATTCTGCTGTGGTGTTTAACAAAGACATATATCTTTTAGTTAGCTTATAAAATATTTTAATTGAAAGTTCAATTTGTTCCGTATACCAGAGATTCCAGATACATTTTCTAGAAACTTTTACTGTGGCGTTTAACAAATAAATCTGCATTTGTAATTTTCTAAGAGCTCTTCATTTATATTTTTCTAATACAGGTAAAAATTATACTCTTAATAGTAAAAAAGAAATTAAATAAAATAATAATAGTAAAAAATATTATCATTCTATTCAGTACAAATATCTGGTATAACAATCTAATTTTTAAAAATTATAATTTTGATTACTGAGAGTTCTTTATCATGGACTCTGATAATGAAAAATCTTAAAAATTACATTTTAATTTCTAGATGATTTTAAAATGAGTAATTTAATTCATAGGATATTCTTAAGTTTCCAGATAACTTCAGCTTTCAAATGTCAGGCCTGTACATACTATAATATCCTTGTTCATGCATTGAATTAAACTGCAGTTTATATCCACAGATTACCAAACCAAGATATGCTGTTAATCACAAACAACTCAACAACAGAATGATGGTCAGGAATAATATCAAGAAAAAAATCGCTGAATCATGAACTATCCATTTTCCACATAGTGGGTACTAGCGATAATCAACTGAGCCACTTAAACAAATTATTTTAAAATTTACTCAATTATTATAAAATTTAATCTTTTTGAATTTTTTTTATTTTATAAAACTAGAAATGAAATGCGAATTGCAATCAAAATTTATTATACAAAATAATAGTTTACAAATAATTTGTCAAGTTTTTCAATAGCAAATTTCATTTATAAAAAAAAAATAATAAAACAAAATTAAAATACGATTCAAATAATAGGGGGAGAAATACAGTACAATATAGTTATGCTATAGTGGATAAATAAATTGAAATTTTCCAACATGATTCAATAAAGAGGTTTGTTGTGTCACCTAATGATTTCAATGAGCAGAATGTTTCAGATGATTACAATAATATTAAAACCATACGCCTATGTTTAGTTACTCACCTCTTTTCCAGTGTTTTCATTGCAAGTGTTATTCCTTCAGTACTCAGTGCTATTTGACAATTATCACAGTCGTTTAATAATAATTCAAAGAAGTTCATAACATCACCGACTTTAACACTCTGTTTCTCTATACTGACTTGTAATTCCTGTTAAAAGTAAAAAGATAAATTAAAAACAATTGACTTTATTAATTGATCAATATGAAGAAATGTTTTATCAAAGGTTTTAGGAAAAAATACATTTTAGAGGTATGATTTGGTACAAAAATATTAAATACTTTAGGTGGTTTAATTGTCAGATAACGTAAAATTTCACATCTCCTTTAAACAACACATGTAAAGTAACAATCGTGTGTAGAGTATACAAAAATTAATTACATAATGGAAAAATTTAATAACCTAGGCTATTTTTCAGTAAATAGTATTATATTTTATTTTTACTTTTCTATATTTTACACAAGTGTATTATATGGGAAATCTAAACTGATTTACTTACTGTTTAAGGAATATAAACTAACCTGTTTATATGTTACATATATAACTTGATTACGCTGTTTTGTAACTACCTTGCTTTAGATACAGCTTTATTATAAAGATAACTTTTATTGCTATTATTATTACTGTGAAATAACAACAAGCTGTAATGCATTATCGATCAGTTGAAGTACGTAAAAAGTAGCATATCAGTATAACAAATTGCAACAAATGAACGTTTTATTTATCATACTACAAAAAGATTATCAATATATATACGAGGGCTGCACAAAAAGTAATGATAATAGGTAACCTGAGTGAAAATGTATTGTAAAAGGTGGCAGCACTGAATATCATTGTATAACCTATTCTTTTAGTCAAAAAATCAGTTAGTTTCAAGTTGACAGGTGTAGTGAACGTATGTGGCGCTTCACATAATGTGTGTTAAATATTCACCTAACATGTTTAGCATGGATAAAAAACTTAGAGCAATGTTGTATTCAAACCAATACGTTGCTTATTCAAACCAGAACAAATGCATCATCGTGTTTCCGTGTGTCAAGACCTGTTATTGCGGTTTGGTGTGGAAGCAAATGAAGAAATGAAGTGAATCATAACTGTAGATGAATCCTTTTTTTTTCTTTTTTTTTTTTCGGAATCACTGTTAGGTTATATCTTCAGAGGATGAGATGAACGAATTGTAGCGTGTGTGAAAAATGCCATGCCTGACCGGAACTCGAACCCAGGACCTCCAGATGAAAAGGTAGATGAATCCTGGATGTATCAATATGATCCAGAACTGAAACAACGAAGTTCACAATGGAAAACAACGCACTCTCCACCTCCGAAAAAAGAAAAGATGAGCCGCAGCGCCGGTAAGATTATGATGATAATCTTCTTTGATTCTGAGAGTTTTTTTGTGCCAACATGTTGTCCCTCAAGGCCACACAGTCACGGCAGATTATTATAAATTGGTATTGATCATGATGTTGCATCATTTTACGAAAAAACGACCGCAAAAGAACATTAATGAAATTTTACTGCAGCATGACAACACGAGGCCACACATTGCTTGCACTGTAATGGATTTCTTGAACGCTCAAGGCATTGTAACTGTACCCCATCCATTACACAGTCCAGATTTGGCTCCTAGCGACTTCTAGCTGTTCCCTGAACTCAAGTTTATGCTCAGGGGACGGAAATTCAAGAACAATCATGAGGTCGTTAAAGCTGTGGAGGCATGCTGCAAGGAGCTTGGGAAAGATGGCTTGGCGTTCATGTTCAAAAAGTGGCAGGAATGAAGGCAAAAGTGTATTAGAACTGAGGGAGGTTACTTCGAAAAAGAGCATATAAATCTGGAAGATTAAGTAAATATTTTTTTCTGTACAGCTTTTTTATCATTACTTTTTGACAGCCTCAGTATATAAAAAAATATATATATTTTTTAAATTAATCAAAATACTGATCACTGTGCCAATTAACGTAAAATAAAAAGTACAATGCTGCAAAAGTCAACTTTTGGTATTAGTTTTTAGGCTTTCTGTTATATTTACACACACGAGTAGAAAACAACATGTGGTTACCGATTCATAAATCAACGCTCAGCAAAAATTATTTAAGATAGGTTTGTATATAAGTTCTTCTTATAGTGTAAAAGCACACTAAGAAGGATTATATTTGAAATTCTAAATTTAAAGGGTTAAAATGGAGTAACTTTAAATTTTACTGAAACAAATGAAAATATCAAATTAATTTTTGATGTGTGTAATTTTATCTAAAAACCTATTTCTAGACTTTTCAACATTTAACCTTAAAAGTGGTGAAAAAAGTTAAAAAAATTTTGAACAATGATTAAAAATGTTCCCCCTTTCCGATTATTATAAAGGAGATATTCACTAAATTTGGGCTTGCAAATACTCTGCAAATAAATATCTAAAAACCATTTTTTTTTTATGAATTTTAATTTTTTAAGGGGTGTGGTGGTATATGTCGCAGCAGCTCAACCAACCACTGCTCCTGTTACTGTATGTACAACAGGATTGGCAACACCTGCCTCCAGTTACCCGACTGAAAAAAAATAAAAATAAAAAGAATTAAAAAAAAAAAAATAAGAAATGACCTACGGTCACCTCCTAGTGGTGTTTGTTGGGTAACGCTTAGGACTGGGAAAAATATATTTTTTCCTGCAGAAGGTGAGATAACTGGAATATTTTTAGGCTGGAGGCTAACTGGTTTGAAACCTGCATTTTTCAGATCATGCGTTGACCAAACTGTTGCTCTGAAGAAATTACAATACACTGATACTTTTTATAAACTGAATAGACTTAATTTTTTATTTATCACTGTAATTCTCACAAGCATGAGATTATGAACACATAGGGATCCAGGGGACAGAGCCCCCTGGCTAGACAGGAAGGGCAAGCGGAAGAAGCTCTAACCTGCTAAATATCCCCTGAGCACAATGGGAAACACAAGTAACCAGGAATTTAGTTCTATTATATAAGACAAACATCATTCCTATATTATCTTGCAAAACTGATAGCAAAGATAAACAGAACCAGTGGTGTGCCTTAGATAAACCCTTGTATTCTTTTGAATACTAGGTCGTGGATACCGGTGTTCTTTGGTGGTTGGGTTTCAATTAACCACACTTCTCAGGAGTGGACTACACTTCATTCACATTAATATCCTCATTCATTTCATTTCATATCATCCTCTGAAGTAATACCTCACAGTATTTCCAGAGACTAAACAGAAAAAGAGAGAGGTAAATAAAACTGCACACTTACACTGTAATATGTTTTATTATTGTTTTGTTTTTTATTATAAGTCTATGTTAGCAAAACACAGTTTAAACCAATTAATTTTTTTCTTACCTCATGTTGCTGAAGTTTCTTTTCTAACTCTTTTTTTGTGCATTCATCAAGATGAACTGGAGTTGCGATCTGTACTTCAATTTTATGTAACCATTCACGTAATTCTTCAAGTCTTGATTCAATCTGACTCATTCCCTGAAATACAAATTTCATTTAACTGAATAATAAAACATTTATATTACAAATAAAAACATAATTTGTATTTGTAGGAATACAATAATAATAATAATCGTTATTACTTATATTATGATACCAATTTACTTATTTGATGTAAACAAGAAATTAAATAAAATGCTATAATGAAAATAACACTTATCTTTATAAAATAATTATGAACAGTAACAGCATTATAAAGGAAGGGAAATCATATTTTACAGCTATGGAAGTACTACTACACATAGATTTCATTCATTATAACTACTGTACTTATTAAAACATACTTTTCCAAAGAAAATTCAAACTATGCCAATAACATAAAAAAATGTTGGTACATATATAATCTTAATATTTTAAATTACCTTAACTTCTTAATTTGGAAAAATGTGTAAAGTAAACAAGAAAAAAAATTTAACAGATTTTTGCTTGAAGATTTTTGAACATATGTATACAGAGTATAATAAAAGTCTGAAAACTATTCATACTACAAAAGTATTCTGAATTATTCTGATTAACCTTATCCTAAAGCTACTTATTACTTTTCATTCTGTTTTTCCATTTCATTGTTTTAAATGTCCTTTCTGCATTATTTCAAATGCCTCCAACATTTTTTCTCCACCTACAGGCACGCGCGCGCACACATACACACACACACACACACACACACACACACACGCACACAGCACATGCATACACATACACAAAACTTCACAAATACACACACACATACACACCTTCATAAACAAACAAAAACACACACACACACAAACAACTTCACAAACACAAACATACACACACACAACTTCACAAACAAACACATACACAGATGCATGTGTGCATGCACATGCACATACACATACACACATACACACACACACACACACTTCCTTAATTAGATGCTTTTACAAATACAATTCCAACTTATTTCACAATAACTATTGTTTTTTTTTTTCATTAAAACCTTCTTTTTTGGTTTCATTAAGTCCTATTTGGTATTTACATGGAAAAGTTAACAGAAAAAGCCAAGGGTATTGTGGTTGGCGGTGAAAGAATAAAAATATGATCTGCTGATGACTAGGCAGTGCTGGCAGAGTCGGAGGAGAAGCAACTTCAGAATATGTTGGAAAATATTAGTAAAGTAGAAAAAGAACTAGAGATGAAAATTAACATAGGAAAAATCAAGGTGATGAGAATGAGCATAAAAGAAGGTTCAGTTAACATAGTATTGGAAAGAAAGAATGTAGAAAAAGTAAAATCCTTTAAATACTTAGGAAGCTTGGTGAAATGAAACAAAAGTTGTACGAAGAAATTAGAAGTAGGACAGCAATGGTAAAGCTGCATTTGAAAAGGTTAAATAACTGTTAAAACAGCGAAAATAATACAGAATTAATTAAGGAAGAGGTTTGCTGAGTGTTACATATAAAGTGTGGTGATGGGACTATTAAGAAAATAAGAAGAAAGATATCTAAGTAGCTTTGAAACATGGTTGTGGAGGAGAATGTTGAGGATGAGGTGGGTTGATAGAACAAGTAATGAAGATGTATTGTCACAGAGTGAGGAAGAGAGAAAGCTAATAGCAACCATAAGAAAGAGGAAAACATCTTGGTTGGGACATATCTTGCGAAGAGACTGCCTAATAAGAACGATAATCGAAGGGAAGATAAAAGGTAAACGAAGAAGGGGAAGAAGACAAATTGGAATGCTGAAGGATATTAAGAATGGAAGAAGTTACAGAGAAATGAAGGATGATGCTCAGGTCTGAGAGAAGTGGAGAGCATCCAATTGAAACCTGTCAACATAAGGCAGATTTACAAGAGAAGACACTACAAAACTAGCACTTAAATATGTTAATAAAATATAAAGGCTACTTTTATACATAAAGATCACTGTGTATGGGTAAAAATATTATTTTTTACTTAAAAAAATTAAAAAATAAATTTTATACCTTCTTCGTTTTATTTCAATGATTGAGAGAACGAACAACTGATTCTGCAGTTTTAAAGTTTTCATTATGCATTTTGTTACTCTATTAAACGAACTATATTCTGAAGAACCAGAGTTCTGGTTCATCTCTGTGTTACTACTTAATATAGATAATACAACAAAGAAAAAGCAACAAGTGATTGAATTTTTAAACGTATTTAAAAAAAAACTATCATTGTATTCTGTTCTCAGGTAACAATTCATTAAACTATTTATTAATTATATATTTGCAGATTTCATACTACAAATTTCTAAACATAAAATTACTTTAACAAAAAATAATTAATACCTGTATTATATGGCGTAATTTATTAGCCCGTGCATTAGTAAGTTGTTGTAATTTATCCCAGCCTTCCTGAACAGCATTAACTTTAGATTCTATTTCAGATTTATCATCTCCTTCGGCAGCAGCTAATTTTGTACCCGTTTCTATTAGCCAGTCAACCTCTCTTCTTTTCAAAACAACTTCTGCCTGAAGTTCAGTCTCCAACTGTCTTAGCACTTGATCCGGTTCACAAATTCCAACACTTAAACCTTCTAACCGGGATTCAATCTGTTTTACCCATATCAGGAACCTCTGTTGCCTATTTTGATAGATAAACAATTAATTCAATTCACTATACAATTTTAAAAAATAACAATAAAGTAATAAGATCTGACTGACAAATAAAACACTCTTTTATAAAAAAAAGTCATGTATTTTCTTTTTTTTTAATACTTATACTGCATAACAGTCTAAACTTCTAAGTAAAATAATTAAATGTAGCTTTATCTTTATTTAAGTACAAAAGATCAATTAATCTAAAATAATTTGCTATTAGCTTCACAGGAGCATTACTGAAGGCTCAAAACTCATTCCCTAATAGGTGGTCAAGACACTTTTTTAATCCATGAAGAATATTTTTAAGACACTATTATCAGTTCTTAGCTTTAGAGAGTGCATTTTGTTCAGCTATTAATTTCATTAATGCAAAAGATGATAATACTTCAGTTCAAACTTAAACAAATAAACGTCTTAATGTTTACTGCAATAAAAAAATTCTACAATATAGATGAACTACTAACATTTATGTAATTTTTCCAGATAACTGTGAATAAAATAGACAAATTGCACAAATCATTTGCAAGTGTAACATATAGCAAACAGAAATAATAAACAAGAAAGTAAGAGACCCACAGAGAGAGAAAGAGTTTAATTAATAAGGATGTAAAAACTACTAATCATAAAGATAAACTGAAAACGTCAAAAAGAAGGAAATCTTTGATGATCATCATGGTAAGACCAAAGAAAAAAGATCACTTTGCAAATACACTGAATTCATGATTTGGCCATCAAAATTTTTATCACAGCCTTCAGATGTATTGAAAATTGTGGAAGTAAAACTGAAAAATGATTGATAATATTCTTCCTAGAAAACATAACCCATTCTTGCAACAAACTGCTTAAACATTTCTTTTAACTTCATTTAACAGTTTTTAAAAATCATAGTTTAATAGTTTCACAAAGATTATATTTTACAAAGTAACAATCTCAAAAAAAAAAAATAAAACTAATATTTTTTTTAAATAAAAAATTACCTTTTATCAAACATGTCACTAAGCTGTAACCTTTCTTCCAGTTGGTAAGCTAACATAGCTAACTGGTGACCAAGATCTATTTGCTGTTGTCGTAATAACCACACTCTTTGATTAATACTTTTCATATCCATTGGGCTAACAGAATCGCTTAACTGTCCTTGCAGTCTTTCTAAAGAATCCATTTCTACTGCTAAACCATTTACTCGTTCAGAAGCATTCTACAACACAGCAAAAGAAAACTAATAAAAATACATAGTTAAATGTATTATTCTAGAACTTAAAAATTATACAAAAATAAAATCTTAAACTAGGTTACAACGGTTATTTTTACTAACCATTTACATGGGAAATCTTTAGCAATATTTATTCATTTTGTAAAAATCCTCAAAAAAGCAAATGAGTCAGAAAAAATAACATTAATATAAGGTTTTATTGGGAGAAAATGCAGACAATGGATATATTTAGGTATTCTCCTCTTTATAACATTACTCTATCTATTACAGCAGTAATATGGATCAATTCAGGATAAATTTAAGGATTTAAGAATTTATGGATCAATTTCATGAAACAAGTACGAGGGGTGACTATTTTTGGAACATCTAAAACAGCTTAGGAGATGTGTGTTATCATGTTCAACAATTGACGGAGCTGATAATTCTGCATCACAAAATGTTCCATCACATGCAACCACTGAAGCTTTTTTGAAGTTGCAATTTGAATCTATTCCATACATTCCTTTTCTTTTTGTTGAAGCGAAAAACGCTTTCGTGTTATCATCGCCAGAGTCAAAATAATAACAAAGAGGTCCTGTCTTGTATATTAAAATATTAGTAAAATAGAGTTAAAGCTACAATGAAAACTAAGATAATAATTAGAATAAAAATGAAATAGTAAGAGAAACACAACAATTAGGGTAATACACGAAACCCAACAAAATAATATCAAAATGTTGACAAGTTAGATCTTATTAAGTATATTAAATCTTTTTAGAAGTAACAATACCCAGTCTAATACTTTCTTGTAGGATTGCCTTATGTCCCTTGGAAATTTGGCACCATTTGATTATCATTTCTGTATGAAATTAAAGAGGATTATAATGAGTATTTAATTCATTATGGATAACGAATTAAAAGATGCAGAGAGATCATGATTTACAGCAAGACCACCAGAATTCTTTATTAATGAAAAGAAAAAAATTATTTACAATTGGGAGAAATGAGTACCTGAAAGTGGTGAGTAATAGGAAAAAAATGAAAGATTTTTTTAGCAAATAAAATGTTCTTTTATGGCACGTTTGTTTCATTTTTCTATCTATTTTTATTTGTGAGCTATGAGGGACTGCTCATTACATTTCAACAACCACTTATATTTTGATTTGTGATTTGTGATTAGTTGGTAGGGATTGGCCCAATGGCTGAGGACTTAGATGGATCAGCTACTTCCTTTATTATCCATAAGTATCTTAATTTTGGATGTACACATTTCTACATTTATCTAAAAACAAAGAAAGTTATTAGTTGTTTTCGTTTATCTAAATTTTAGCTGAAAATTAATACAATTAAATATTAAATAATTTTGTGAGTGTGTTATGTAGTCATCTTTTTTATCGAGAAGAAAGAAAGGTTCCAACTAGCCTAGCCCAGGTGCTAGGACATATATAGTCATTACAATATCAGAGGAAGAGCTGCTGATATCAACACTTATTAAATGAGAAATATAAAAGCATCACAAACTAATCGAAAATAGACAAAATATACTATATTTACCTTAATCGCAGATAACTTTTGTCTGATCTGTGCAACTGAGGTTGGTTTTGCATCTTCACATTTTCCAGTTTGTTCTAATAAAAAGCTATTAAGTTCGGTGAATACTTTTTGTACGTTGGATACCTGTAATTCATAAGCTTGAGCAAGCTCATGTACGTTATCTAAGAATCTCCTCCTAAAAAAAAAAAAAAAAAAAAAAAAAAAATAAATAAATAAATGAAAAATATAAAAATTAAATTATCAGTAAAACTATCTTTGAATTCTGTAGAAAAAATAAATGTAGTATTTTTTTGTTCATCATTATCAGCAATAAAAATTATTTAAAACCATCATCGTTTTAAATAAAAAAGAAAAAAGGTTACAACAGTTTTATTAAATGCTGATTTTCTAAGAATCAGAATCATGACAATTTCAGTGTAATGATATGAGGCCATTTTTGGTATTAGTGTTTACACCTTGGTTCATCAGATGTTACTCCTTGCAGTATTTTTATTTTAGTTGCATATATTATATTCAGAATGGGCTCAAAAAGTGTGTTAGAGTTGAGGTGTATCTTCATTATTTTATTTACGTCTTCATTTTCTTCTTCTTCTTCTACTTGCGTATGGCCACCTAACGACCATATAACGATTTCATTTCCTTTTCCTTTGATGTTTCCTTATCTTCCAGTACTCTTTCAACTTTCAATATTTATTTTTTTCCTTTTCCACTACTTTTACTATTTCTATTTTCCTTCCTATCTTAGTATCTTTCTCTGTTTCACACTTTACTACAAAATACAATTTTTGTGTTATTTTATCCTATTTTAATTGTTTTTTTCTAGATCTTTTTTGATTTCTTCGATACCGCTTTTCCCTAAGGTAATTTCTTTTCTTTTTTTTATTTTTCTGTTTAGCTTTCAAACCACCATAAGGTACTACTTCAAAAAATGAGTTAGGATGATATGTATGAATATAAATGAAGTGTAGATGTGTACAGTCTCAGGTCAACCATCCTCAGATATATGATTAATTGAAACCTAACCACCAAAGAACACTGGTATCACGATCAGAACGCTGGAACGATCTAGTATTCAAATCTTTCTTTTTTTTTTGTTCAACCTTCGGAACCACTGTTACGGCATACCTTCAGAGGATGAGATGAATGAATTGTAGCGTGTGTGAAAAATGCCATGCCTGACCAGGATTAGAATCCGGGACCTCCAGATGAAAGGCTGAGATGCTACCACTCCGCCACAGAGGCTGGCCTAGTATTCAAATCTGTATAAAAGTAACTGCACAAGTTGCAGTTACTAGAATTTTACTGAGGTCTTGAACCGCAAAACTTTCGGACTTTGAAATCAGCTTATTTGCGATGATGAGTTAACCATTACACTAGCCTGGTGTTATTATATCAATGTTATACATTTGTATTTCTCACAATGTAGAACACACAAATAAATAGTCGTTTGAACATACATGCAGAGTATCAAGGTTGTTAATGTCATTAGATATCTGTTTACATCTACAAGATGGTTCACAAATGTTGACTTTATTTGGTTATGGAGAGCTTTTATGGGTTTATTTATTTCTGATTTAAGCTAACCCCATGTTGAAAATTATGAAGTCAGAATAGTTCAGTTTAAATATTTCTGGATAAAGTATTTGTTTCATGATCGTGTTTCAATATATAAATGTTTTGTTTATTTTACCAAGTTGTACCCTGTAGTTTTAAATTAGTTAGGTATTTTCAATCAATCTGTCTATTACATTAAGTGAGATATATTTTTTTATTTTTACTTGTATTTTTTTTTTATCTAGAAGTATTTCAATTAGTATCCTGTTATGTTTACACATTCTTCACAACAATCAATTTAGTGCAAACTTGTTTAACAGCTACATCACCTTTTTCATTTCCTATACTTTTTATATGACAATAGGAACCCATAAGAAACTGATATACATGCTGTGGACATAGATGTGTGCTGTGTTTAATATACTTCAAAATTCTCATATTTATGTTTCAACCAGAGATGGTAAATGGATATATAAATAAGTAATACACATTAAAATAAATATGTTTCATAAACTAGCATATGAAATTGAATATGTTCTAATCACAGTGCGACTGAAATACAACTTTTTAAATTTGTAAAAGCTGTTAGGACTGATGTCTGAAATTTGTATCTTTTATTTACTACCTTTTAAACTCAAACGACCAACAGTCAGTGGTATTAAAAATACAAACAGATGTTACACATAGTATAGATAATATGTTTAAAAAAATTCTTACCAAGTTTCTAATGCAGCATGTGTACTACTAATTCTATCGACTGTAGCTGAATGTTCCATTCTAATAGGCACTGCTAAAGATTCATCACAGAATTGTGTTAAACTAGATAGCTGTTCACTAAGATTTTCTGCTTGTGCTTCTCCATTAGGAATCTTATCCAATAACACCTACAAATAAAAATACATTCACAATAAATACATAAAAATATATTCAATTTTTTATTAAAAATTGAGAGACAAATTCTATAATGCACTACAATATGTCATTTGGTTTGTTGGTTAGGCCTAATTTTTCAAAGACAAATTCAAAACATTTTAAATACTCAATTACTAACATTTTCTGATTTAAACTATTACAGGTTTATAACTGAGGGGCCAAAATTTATAAAATTTTGTTGGCACGACTAAAAAAAATTAACTTATAGACAAGAATTTGATTCCGTTAAGTACAATTGTATAATAGTTATTACAAATATATAGATTCTATAAACTGTGTTACTGCAGTCTTGTATGTTTAAAAAATGTTGATTTTAAGAACTAATTCATTATAATGGAATGTCAATAGCGCATACTAGACTTAAATGAAATTAAGCTCTCCTTAAACCAATAAACTCATCTTTCCTTTACTGCTCTTTACAATGATAATTTGTTAATGGTGGTTTCGAGAGTACCTTTTTATATGAATATAATACAAATAGAATAGACAAAATATATATTCAATTCAAAAAGTAAATAGAAGTGATAAGAAGAGTTACAAATACTTATTAATTTATTTCTATTTAAAAAATAAATAACACTTTAAAAAAAAAATTTAAGAAATTAGAAGCACTGCAAGTTTCAGCACACCAAATTTTATGTCTAGGTAAAAGAAAAAAGTGGATAGATAATAATTATGCGATACAGTCAGCTTCTTTGTCTTAAGGTAATTTTTTACCTTTTGTTGTAAGTTGTCAGATGCGACCTTTTCACTGGATAAAAAATGGTGGTTTTATTAGATGGGCCACCAATCATCACAGAATTTATTTGTGACCTTGATGAAATTTAGGTTCCACGAGTACCAGCAATATAAACGACCACTCCAGCAGGGCAAATGTGTACTGGAGCTAGAGCTAAATACAACTGGGTTTGCCCAAGTGCCCAGAGCAAAATTGGAGACTCACTACATACACCCATTCATCCATTGGCATGATAGTTTTCACCTTGGGTTACGAATTTGTTTTGTAAGGTGTTGCAACATCACCGAATGTACGTGTAAGAAGAAAGAGTGCAGATTGTTGTTCTGTAACGGTTTATGGTGTAAATTACATAGTGTTCTTGATGTAGTATATGTGTATAGTGTAAAGTATTCTATAGCTCAGTGTGTAGTTTAAGGAAAAGCTGCAGAGGATAGGCCTGTGAGGATGCCAACCCCCCAAAGTCTTAAAGAATAAGACTCCCCGTTGGAGATTTAACTTATTCAGCTGCTAAGTTGTACCTTGATAAAATTTGAGCAAAATAAACTTAGGTTTTCCAATGTTTTTTAACCCACCCGGTTGGTCTAGTGG